>REGO01001079.1:173350-190898 GCA_010120015.1 Rhombomys opimus
TTATTATTAGATACATCTTATTAACACTGTATCCCAGCTGTATCCTGCTCCCTCATTCCTTATCAGACACTTCCTCCCTCCCTCATCTCCTCCCTGCCCCTTTCCAAGTCCATTGATTAAGGAGGACCTCCTCCCCTTTCATCTGACCCTCTTTTATCAGGTTATCTTTAGGACTGGATGCAAAGTCCTCCTCTGTGGTCCAGCAGGACTGCTCCTCCCTTGGGGGGTGGGGAGATCAAAGAGCCTGACATTGAGTTCCTGTCAGAAATAGTCCTGCTCCCCTTACTATGGGAAACAAATTGGTTACTGAGCTACCACAGGCTTCATCTGAGCAGATGTTCTAGGTTATATCCATACCTGGTCCTTGGTGGAGTGTCAGTCAAATGGACTGACCTCAAATAAATGGCTACTCAGAGAAGTCAGACTCAACCTTATCCAGCAGAACCCCACAGTTGTCTAGTGAGATAAAGAATGATGTGAACTCAGATGGAGGGCTATTTTAGAAAGATCTCTCTTTTTTATTTAAATTTCACTTTTATTACTCTACATCCCTAAGGTGCCTCTCCTTCACCTCCCTCCAGTTCCCCCCCCTCCTTTCTGCTTCCCTCCTCCCTCCTCCCGCCCAGTGAAAAGGAGAGCTCCCCTCCACCTGTATCAACCTTCTCTAGCACATCAAATCACATCAAGACTGAACACGTTCTCATCCCCTGAGGCCAGGCAAAGTAGCCTTGCCAGGGGGAAGTGACTCAAAAAAATAGAGCTCATGTTAGCAATAGCCTCCCTGCCTTACATTCACTAGCCAGGTATTAAATATGAAACTTAAGCTGCCATTGTCAATACGTGTGCAGGGGGACTAGGTCTAGACCATAAACGTTCCTTAGTTTATGTCTCAGTCTCTGAAAGCCCCCATGGGGCTGGGTTAGTTGTCTGTTTAGGTCTTCTTGTGAGGTCTCTTGTTTCTTCCAGGTCCTTCCATCTTTCCCAAAACACGTCTACAGCACCACAGGGAGTCAGCCCCATTCTTGGCTGCAAGTACCAGCATCTGTTTTGATCTGCTGCTGCTGGAGGCTTCCAGATGTTAGTGAGGTTAGGCTCCTGTCTGCAAGCATAGCAGAGTATTTCTATTAGTGTCAGTAGAAGGATCTCAGAGGAGTTGGTGCAGGGGAAAAATAAAATATATAGCATGAATTTTTTTTTTTTTTGTAAAAGAGGGAGAAAAAATACCAAACAAAAAACTGCTATTGAGAATCAATTTAATATTTAATGGTTTTATTGAAATACATTTTATTTATTCTTTGAGGCTGTAACATGTGCATACAATATATTTCAATCACCTTCATGCCCTACTCCGTCTCTCCTATTTTTCTGAGAGGCTCCATCTTCTCCTCCCAGTTTCATGTGCTCATTTGAGACACAAAATCTTAAACTATAGTGCTTGTTCTCATAAATGGCACTTGGAAAGATGTCAAGCCAACAGTTCCTCTATGCTTACGTGGCCTTACCTGTATTTCATGCCTAAAGATGACAAACACTGCTGTTCCCAATTTACTAAATTCTGACCTAAGGATGAACTCAATCACTGTCTAAAGAACTCTTTAGTACTACCCCTGTCACCGGACACATAGCACACTGCATTTATGAAGTGTATGTTTTAAAATAAATAGCCAATAATATCTAATAATATATTTTTTAAATTTTAATCTCTAACTCCTTAAGTATTTAACTCAGAAATTGTTAATTACATGTCTCTTTGCCGTAGCCCTGTACTTTTAAATGAAAATTAGTTTATATGTTTACACAAATAAACATTAAAATTGTATGACTTTTATCATAGACTTTTTATACATCATTTGCAAAACTTTACAGTATTCTTCATTCTTTCACTTTTCCTTCACAAACAGATAACAAAATAAATACAATGTGTTTAACAATATATGATCTAAAAGTTATTTCAGACCTTGAATGATTGTTTAGGTCTGTCTAAAGAAAATATAACAACTGCAGCTAAACATTTAAAATACCAAGAAAAAAAAAGAATGAATACAGAAATATTACTTTCATCCAACTACTTAATACAAGGTCAATTTATGACAGTCTGTGGAGACTTTTTAATCCAATCAGCATTGTCATTTTTGCAAATGCAATTTCATGAACTCTGTCAGTTCCAAAGCTTTCTGAAATTTAGTTAAAGAATAGTGTGTATAAAGACAAAGATAGGCTTCAAGAACATGAAAAATAGCATCTGCACTTCATATAAGAGTGAGAATCTTGCTGTAAATTGCAACTTTAAACAAATTCAATTTGTACTGTTGCCAGAATAATTATCAATTTTTGCAGAAACATCTGAAAATTTTGCTTAGTCTTGTGACTGAATGAATGTAAACAAATGACTGATGGATATACTTTCGTCCTCAGAGTTATGTAAATGCATTTAAAGATCTATGCTAAATAAACTATTTGAAAAACAGAAGAGATAATGAAGAGAATGCTGATAAATCAGACCCATGGGTTGAAAAAAAATTAGGCATTGTTTATATGACTGCTGACAAAAGAGCTTGATAGCCATGTTTACCTCATAAAACAAATGTTTAGTGTCTATAGATAAGTAACTCACTCATAAACACAAACATTATGCTTGCATAATTGTCAATAGCTATTGGTCCCTCTTGTAAAATCATAATATACATCAAATCTTAAGACTTAATGAAAGTTACATTCTCTAATTTTAACCAAATTAGCTTCAACCTTGACTTTCCAAAGTCTGTACAACTTTAAGAGAACAAAGTTCCTACAGATAAATAGAACATGTCATTCTCTTTCTGCCCTACATCACACTTCAAAGTACCTTGTGTCTTGAAAATGCCCTTGAAGGCTTATAACAAAGGAAGAAGAATTACACAGCTATGCCATCATTACAATTGGATGTCAAGAACGTATCTTCCACAACCAAGCATGATAAAGCTTTTGAGTGTTTGAAAAAATATGTTGGACACAAGTCCAAGTTTGAAGTAATTTTTGGATTTTTAATTTTTCTGTATTTTTAAAAGAAAATAATTTCTGAAAACATTTTTTTTAATTTTAGAAAATAAACCATGATTTCTGAAAATGACAGTATGTACAGAAAGTAAAATGGACCCCCAGGTATTGACAATGAAGCCAGAATATAACAATCAAATTCTTAAAATTGTAATATAGAATAAAATATCTACTTGCTGATCCTAGTTTCTTTCAATTAAAATTAAACATGACTTTTTAGATATTTTTAAAATAAGTACTTTCCATACTACCAAAGATATAAGTAGACTTGTTTGTTATCATCAGATTGAGCAACAAAAAAGTCAAATCAAAATCTGTATATTTTTATGAACTGTCACCCTAAATGTTTTTAGTTTTGTAATATGTGAGGGATGTAAAATATCTAGCCCATGAATGACTCTAAGGAATAAGAAAGCATTGGTGGTAAAGGTCATAGTTATTATAGCCAAATAAACACTAAACACGGGAAAAGAGGTCAAGTACTGTCAGATTTCCTGCTATTTAATTAGTGGTATAAATAGTTTAAGGAACACTCTTTGTGCTGCTTCAAAACCATGTACAACTTCTGCTTAAAATTTCTTCTTAAATATTTGCTTATTTTTCTCTGTGTTTCTGCTTAACATTGAGGAAAGCTAGTTTAACATAACAAATATATCATTTGCACAAACACCAAAGCACCGAGTCTCATAATGTTCATAATAGTGAATAGAGAATTTAAGATTTCTACTCTACAAATACACAATAGCTATCTACTTCTGTGTTTATAAGCTGTAAAAAAAAATGTTATTTTGAAAATAACATCTTGGTGAACTCATGGATATTAAGGCAGATTACAGAAATTTATATTTTCAGTGTTCAATTATTGTCAATTAATTAAATAACCAAATAACTTAGTAATTGGTAAAGGAATAAAAGACAAATGACAAAGAAAGCCCCTTCTCCCCTTACTAAGGACCACACTTGGAGACTGAGTCTACGGCCTACATCTGAGCAGGGTTTTAGGTTCTTTTCATGCATGTTTTTCTTTTTTTGTGTGTGTGTTTTGTTTTGTTTTGTTTTTGTTTTTGTTTTTTTGTTGATGAGCCTAAAATAATGCCATTCACAAGGTCACCTTTCTTTACTTAAACGTATTTGCAAACAAACTAAACCCTTTCACAAATATGTATATGCATGTGTGTGTGTGCACACATGTGTGTTTGTGTGAGCATGTGTGTTTGTCTCATGTAGCCAAAAGCATCTCAAACCTACTATATAAATATTATTGATTATCATAACTAAGAACTTTCTGCTTCCATCCCTTGAGTATGAGGTTTATGTTATATTAGAAATGGAACCCAGGACTTTGCACATACTACGTAAATACTCTTTCAACTGAGCTATAGTCAAGGCCCCATACATTTATGTTATTTATGTAAATTAGTATTTGTATGATGTTTATATGTACAGTTGAGATTTAAGTGATGTTTGTCTTTTAAGTAATTCTGTAAAGTTGATTTTATTTTGTTTTTGTTCTTGACTTTTTATTTTTATTTTTTGTTTGCTTATTTTCATGATCAGAAATGTTATTTTTATTTTTTGTTTTTATTTTTATTACAATTTATTCATTTTGTATCCCAGTGATAGTTCCCTCTCTCGTCCCCTCCCAACCCTGCTCTCCCTCCCTCTTCTCATCCCATGTCCCTTTGTTTGGTTTCCCTTGCTGCTGCTGCTGCTGCTGCTGCTGCTGCTGCTGCTGGTGGTGGTAGTTTTTATTAGGCTCTCAAGTACTGTGATTCAAAGCATGTGCCACACTACCCAGCTTTCTGATTTGGGGGAATTTTTTCTTCACTTCTTTCTTATGTACCAACATTTAACGAAGATATTTATTAGGTGAACCTTACCGCAATGTAGGAAATTCTAATAAAACAAAATGAAATCTTATCTATTTACTAATTTATTGAAACCTTGATCTTATTTTTAATTTTTGAAATACATCCTCTTTAACCGATGTCTAACCATTTATACACAAAAAGGGATTTCCGTTTATCCTTTATTTCTGTCTATTTTAGCTTGTATGCTTATGGTCAAGAGTAAACTTTTAAAATAGATTTCTAGCATGTGTTGTCACTTGAGTTTTTCATCTAGGATGAATCCCTGTGGGTACTAATTAGCAAATGAAACTTAATTACAGAGAAAAGTATCTGCAATATTAGTAACAAATTCCAGCATTCAACAATTCCCTTAATCAAACTTTCTTTTAGCTCTTCCACTAACCAAAAGCAATGCATTTCAAAAATGAGAAAATGGAAAACTAAGGTCACTTTACCATCTCCTCACCACAGTTGCTCTCAAACGGAGTGCTAACTTCTCTGCTCTGTTGTAAGATGAGCGAATAACACCTTCACGTTCTCTACTGCTAACATATTTAATACCTTCTGTAATGTTTCAAATTATCATAAGAAAATAGATTATTTATACATCATTCCTTGAAAACACTCAATCATTTGTGCATCCATGAAATGTTTTTAAACATCTGATAACGAGCATCTTTAATAATGATTAGGACAATTATTTGTTATTGTTTATTGTATTCTAACAACCAGAAATCTTTAGATTAAATATTAAGCAATGAAAGAAATGGAGGTTTTGTTTGTTTGTTTGTTTGTTTTTTAGGAAAGCGTTAATTTGGGAGAAGCTAGTAACTCTTATTCTTCATGTTCACCTCAGAAATATTCTGTCAAATTATTTACTTCTCCTTTAAATATTTTTCTCAGATCCTCTATTTCACACTAACTAATATCATTTATTAATAATCTAAGAATAAAACTAAATAGATTCTATGCAAGACTCAATTTTCTACATAGTTGTTTTTCCCAAGGAACCACCATTAATTTTATTGTTTTTAATCAACACCAGCTGTTGTTACATTATTGCAACTATAGCCTTTGGAGAAACGCTTAACAGTAAGAAACTTCCAACAAAGGCAGTAAAGGGTCAATCCAAGGTTTCCAGGCACTAAAACTTTGTTTTGTTTTTTTTGTTTTGTTTTGTTTTGTTTTGTTTTTATTTTTATCAGTTACAATTTATTAACTCTGTATCCCAGCCATGTCCCGAACCCTCATTCCCTCTCAGTCCCTCCCTCCCTCCCTCATCACCACTGTGCCCCTTTCCAAGTCCACTGATGGGGGGGACCTCCCCCTCCCATTCATCTGATCCTGTTTTATCAGGTATCTTCATTGAGTTCCTGTTAGGATGTTTGGCCATTCCTAATTTGTAAACATCAGCTTTTCAAAGTTTTTTTTAAAAATTATTTATCATTTTATTAATTACAGTTTATTCACTTTGTATCCCATGTATAGTCCCTTCCTTGGTCCCATCCCAATCCAATCCTTCCTCCCTCATCTTCTTCCATACCCCTCCCCAAGTTCACTGATAGGGGAGGTCTTCCTCCACTTCCTTCTGACCTTAGCCTATCAGGTCTCTTCAGGACTGGCTGCATTGTCTTTCTCTGTGGACTGGTAAGGTTGTTCAGAGGGAGGTGATCAAAGAGCCAGCCACTGATTTCATGTCAGAGACAGTCTTTATTCCCATTACTAGGGAACCCACTTGGAGATGGAGCTGCCATGGGCTACATCTGAGCAGGGGTTCTAGGTTATCTCCATGCATGGTCCTTGGTTGGAGTATCAGTCTCAGGAAAAAAAAATGTTGCCAGATATTGATATTTTGGTTCTATTGCTCTTCTTGTGGAACTTCTGTCCCCTCCAGGTCTTTCTGTCTTTCCCTTCTTTCATAAGATTCCCTTCACTCCGCCCAAAGTTTGGCTATGAGTCTCAGCATCTGCTTTGATACCATACTGGACTGAGTTTTTCAGAGACCCTCTCTGGTAGGATCCTATCCTGTTCTTTGGGTGGGTCTTTGATTTGGCCAGGCATTGGTTGGACCTTCCCTCAGTATATACCTTCCCTGCTCTACCTTAATCCCTGCACATATGATAGGCAGGATAAATTTTGAGACAAAATTTTTGTGTGAGGGGGGTTGATGTTCCCTTCCGTCGACTAGGAGATTTGTCTACTTAGAGAGTGTCCTCTTCTTTCTGTATGATGCCCACTACCATGATTCTCTGACAGAGTTCCTCTCATATGCTTCTAGCACCTACCCTGATTTAGGCCTCAAGCTTGTCAGAGAGATGCTTTTGCCCACAGTTTCCCTTTTGTTCTCCCACTCCCTCCCACCCATGTCTAATTCCCATCCTTATCTCTCTCTGTGTTTCTGCTCATGCATTGCTCCCTCTCTTTAAATGTTACCTCTGTCTATTTTGTTTTCCCTTGAGTGAGACTTAAGTATCCTCACTTGGATCCTCCTTGTGACTTATCTTCTTTGGGTCTCTGAATTGTAGTATGTTTATCTTGTACTATATGGCTAAAATCGACTTGTAAGTAAGTACATGCCATGAGTCTCCTTCGGGATCTGGGTTACCTTGGTTTCTCAAATGCTCATTCTTAGTATATGTACAAATATAAATGCATATATATGTTTGTGTGTTTCCTATATGTTTCTCACATAGAAAAGCATGTGTTTTACTATTAGCTTAGTACTGTCTTAAGTATATGTTATGACCAAGACAGTCTCAAATCAGTTTCTAATGACTCAAAATTGCTTCAAATACCAAGAGCAGAACTCTTGTTATTTTAGGCAGTGTTGTGTTCCTCAGTATTTTTATGTTTTATACTCTCTCTTTTAAAAGTTATTTTTATAATGTAAAAATGAAATAAATGTATATAATGTTTTGATCAAAACCATTCCCCATTTCAAATCTATTCCTTCATTTCAAATCTATCCAGAAGCCCCTAACACATCTATCTCTCAACTTCATGTGCTATTAGTGTGTTAGTAAAGTTTGTTGCAAATTACTTCTGGATACATTAGTAAGCTCTATGTATGTATTCATCTATACACATATGAAAAAACTGATACATACATTTATGTAAAGTAATGACTAAGGAAGTAAAAATTAATATTAATCTTAGTTAAAAATATTGACCATTCCAAACATTTTTTACATTTTATTTTACCATTTTCATATATTTTGAACATATTCTTTTCTTTTTCTTAGTTATTCAACATTCTCTATTCCAGCAAAATACACATTTTCTATCTCTCAAAACAAACAAACAGTACAATACCAAATCAGAACAATAACCAAAGTCCACAAAATTTAGGAAGTCTATTAATTTATTTTAATGAAAATATGGTTTGTTCATTGACATATGAATGCATAAAGAAAATATATTCCACAAGTGTATTAAACAGTATTTAGTCTTCCTAAATAAAACCATATGTAAATAAGCCACAAGAACATACCCTGCAAGTTTTAGGTATATACATGCATGTATATACCTAAAACTTGCATGCATATATGTATGTATGAAAGTACATGTGAATTCACATACTTTCACTCCTAACTCTTTTTGTGTGAGATGTGTAAGTGCTGATCTCCTCACAATGTGTCCATCTATACATTATGTCCAATTGTTATTTTCTGTGACAGTATATGTGGCAAGCCATGGCTATTAAGTTGCCGTGCCTAAAAGATGGCGCCTGCCCCATGTACTGACTGCTGATAAACAAGTCCATGTTTGGTCAAGGAGAGCGTGGCACTGGCCCATTGGCTGCCTGCTGCAGGTCTGATGAATGAGCGTGGTTGGCTGTGATTGGCTGATGTGGCTGCCTATATAATTGGGACGTGCCGGGGTAAGGGGGAGAAGAAGCTTGCAAATGCCTGAATAAACTGCTTGAGGAAGAGCTGGTGGTTGCGTCTTTCTTGCTGGTCGAGACAGGCACGACAAGTATACATTTGATGTTAAGAGAGACATAGTTGATGAGGGTGGTAGCTACATTTATCGGTAAGTTTATGGATAATATGTAGAATGCAGTAAGGTCTAACAAAATGGTAATAGTAGATTCTTTGCTAAGGCCCATGACCTCATTAACCTTGCTTGCTCAGTTTCCATTGCTAAATATTTTTTAAATTTATTTTTGTACTTATTACAATTTATTCACTCTGCATCCCAGTTGTAGTAACCTCCCTCCTCTCTTCCCAATCCCGCCCTCCCATCTTATTTTCCTCCTGCTAAGTGGTCCTTAATTCCTAATAGACAGTTACTGTTGCCACTGACATCCTATTGTTACTTCTTGTGCAAATCTTTCCAAGCTGGTCATTGTCAGCTAGGACTTCTTGATTGTGACTCTCCCTTAACAAATTTCTGGATATTTCAGGAACCTTGGCAGCTAGACTGCAGGAAAAATAAATTAGGTCAGATCCAACTTGAATATTCCAAGTCCTGTGTCCTAAACATGTGTACATCACTGCTCCTGTATTTATGTTCAATGAACATAGCAGAAGAAGGTATATAAAGATTGTAAAAGCCATAATAACAGGAAGTGTGCTGTCAAACAGCCTTTCACAGAAAAGGCTGTTATATGTTATATGTTATGTTATGCATGCATATATATATGCATGCATATATGTATGTATGAAAGTACATGTGAATTCACATACTTATAAATAAGAATTCAACATGTTTTCAGATTTTCACTCCTAACTCTTTTTGTGTGAGATGTGTAATCTGAATATGTTGGCTTATGTGCTACCTGCTTCCTATTGGCTGATATTAGAGTAGATTAATCAGTGAATGTATGGACTACAGAACAGCAATTAGACCTAACACCCATAGTGTGGGTTTACAGAGTCAGGGCAGCTGTGTAGGAAAATATGAATGCCTGTGTTTGGACACTCAATGACCATATTAGACATCTGATCAGGTAGTATTCAGCAGCCACTAGGGAAGCAGAGACTAAAGGACCCTTGAAACTAACTGTAAAGTTAATGTTGGAAAATAAGGAGGCTCTGTAAACAACTCTGTCTCAAAATATAATATTGATTCAAGAAGGTAGCTTTGGCCTTCATATATGTACACCAACATGACTGAATATACTCATGCATTCACACATAGAACTGTTGATGCAAGATTCATACTTGCACGTGCACAGGGTCAACAGTGTACAGTTATCAATATTTGTAACATTATTCCCTACCTCTCAGAATGCCTCCCCACCTGCATGCTTGTCTTCACCTCCTGTTTACATCGATTAGTATTTCTGAAGCACATCCCTCTTGCTTCTTATTCAAAACTCTGCAGCAGTTTACATCCACATTTCTGTATCTGTCATGTAACATTGGTTCATACAAGTAGCCTTACCTATTTTATAAGGCATAAATGTAGCTTTAGTCTGAGTCTTGAGCAATGATGCATTTCCCTACACTCCTTAGTGTTCCTTTGAAAATTCTCTTCCAAACAATGAAGTTGTTTCACCTGCTGAGCACCTCCTTGATAGTATACTCGAATATATCAACTGAATATAGCCTCAGAACTAAGTACAATACATTTTAAGCTGTCCAGAATACTTTAATAGTAACTCTATTATCACCAAGTTTTAAAAGAGTCGTTCTCAACTTGTGGATTGGTACCCCCTTTGTGTTGGAATGATCCTGTCGCAGTGGTGATCTAAGAACATCAGAATATCAAATATTTACCTTAATATTAATAACAGTATCAAAAATACAGTTATGATGTAGCAGCAAAATATTTTTATGGCTGTGGGTCACCAAAACATGAGAAACTGCATTAAGAGGATGCAGCATGAGAAAGGCTGAGAACTGCTGTTTAAGAATCATTACTGTACTAGGCAATCAGTGATATAAGTAGTTTATGATTTATAAACACATATTTATATAAGGCATAAATATATAGTAACATAATAGTCTATAATGATCACCGGGATATGCAATCTCTAGTAAAAATATACATAGTATTTAAAACATTTCAGAAAACATGCAATATATATATAAATTTACCTCCAAAATTTTGCCTACTGTGGATTGACAGAGGAGATATTAACATCAGCTGCATTTTAATTGAATTAACATAATTAAGAAAGTGTTTTCTTTCTAGGATACACTCAATCACATACATTTTTATTTAATGTTTTAACCTTGATTTTAAACATTTCTGTCTCTTACTAAAAATATAATGACATTCATGTCTCTAGATAGTACATTATTTCTGTCTTTGAGCCTTGAGCTCCTCTTTGTAGAAACCTCAGTGGTCTTCTGAACTCAGAAGCAATTCTATATATGGCTTACAAGTACTTCTAAAAGAGGCAGGTAGATAGCCATAGGAGCCCAGTTCACCTTGGAAATAAATTCTGAAGAGCTGTAACCTTCCATCACACAGAAAGCAAACCCTGGGGCATCATTGCCATGTGCACCCAACTGTGTGATACTCATTTAAGTCACAGTGCCACATGGCTGGAAGGGGGCCTTTTGGAAGAATGAGAAGTGATGATGAAAGCCAGCCCCTGGCACTGGGCAAAGGGCACACGTTCAGAGTGGGTTAAAGCAACCAGTGAAAAGTATACCTTAGAGGATCTAGAGTTCAAACACAGTCCTAAACACACAGCAGGTGAGAAAACACAGAGCAGTTTGGGAAAGTATTTGAATGTTTCATGTATTCATTTATTATTTTAAAAAATTTAAAACCATAAAATTGAGTTGGTTTTAAACCAAGTGAATTTGGGTTTATAGTTTTCAAAGTCCAGAAAAATTAAAAATCAAAAATGTTAATGTTGCATATATATATATGCCAGGTGCAGTTGTGCACCACTCAGGGAGGCAGAGACAGGGGGACCTCTCTGAGTTCAAGGCCAGCCTGGTGTACAAAGTGAGTGTGGGACAGCAAAGGCTACACAGAGAAATACATCTCAAAAACAAACAAACAAACAAAAAACATATTCGTCTACATATGCAGGATAGTTCAGTTATAACCTGAGTATGATTTCAACAATCTGCTGAATTCCTTACACAGAAATAGGCATCTACTACCAAGCCTATCATTTGTTTCATAAACAGCTGAAGACAGCATTTAGTAACATTTTTGTTGTGTAAAAGAATATAGATTATGAACTCTATGGCTAGCTCCTTGACCTCCCCACCCTCCCCATGGAAGGAGCAGCTTAGCTAGGCCACAGAGGAGAACATTGCAGGCAGTCCTAGTGAGACCTGATAAGCTAGGGACAGATGGAAGGGGAAGAGGACCTCCCCTATAAGTAGACTTAATGACAGGAAAGGAGGAGATGAGAGAGAGAAGGTGGGATTGGGAAGAAATGAGGGAGGGGGCTACGGCTGGGACACAAAGTAAGTAAACTGCAATTAATATAAAAAATATCAAAAAAGAATATAGAATAAATTAAATATATATAGATATAGACCTATTAGTTTATGCAATTACTTCTCTGCCTGTAAGAGGGGCATTATGTTAGTATTTTGCAGTTGTTGTTTTCCCCAAAAGAGCTAATTTAAGACAAGAAAAAAAATAAGAACTTTTTGGAAAGAGAGAACAGCATACTTCATCAATAACTCATATAAAGTATACAATAGTATACTCAAAATCTGAAACCAATCCCTTTTTCTGTAGCATGTTTTTCTTCTTAAATTATATCCAGTGACATTATATACTGCTGCGTGGGCATGAAGTGGATACCTGTACTTGCCTGGCTGTCAGTCAAACAGCGTTTTCTTCTATCTGAAATACTCAGTGTAATGTAAATACTTCTCCCAAGCAATTTATGTTTAAATTTTTTATTCATGTATCAGAGACTATCTCTAAACTTGGATCCATAACCACAACTGTGTCATTATTCCTGTTGTTTCCTAAAAGCAATGTAACTTCAGATTGCTCAAAATACACTCAATTTATTCCCTGTTCTGTAATTATTTAAAAAAAAAAGATTAAATGAGTGGATTCAATTCAGACTTTTCTCCTCAAATTGACCAGTGCAATTTTGTACATAATACTCAAGAAATAGTCACTCAGAGGACAAATGTACAAAAGTAAGAATATTTGTAACACTGAAGGAAAATGATTTTAGGTAGAGAGCATGAAACAAATTTTAAAAGATTCAAGTAAGTGGTGAGTCAGTTATTTTTTTTTTCTGTATTAATTTTTCATTGCTTGGCTCATTTTGTAAACTTCCAAGCTTGGCTAACAACCTTGGACAAGTGATATCTTAGTTTTGAATGAGAAATTGAAATAACCCATCCAAATGAATCTGCCAGTTTTTTTTTTTTTTGAGTCATTTAAAAGAAAAATGTTAAAAATGTGTGGGCAACTATTAATACAAAGATGGCTGATTGCTTTATAATGGCATCTTAGTTGCTAAATTTGTTTTTATTAGCATTTTAATGGTAGAAGTAATTATATTTTTCATTGGGGTTACATAATCATATTTAGAGAATTTTATGTTATCAAATAAATACTTTACTCTCATCAATATGATACTGATGTTCACCAATGGATTGATGCATTATTTCTTGTTAGATAATTTCATACATTTACCAAAATGTAAATATGCATAAAGAAAATTTTGAAAGTCAAAGTTTTACTTTGAATGGGAAGAATGGTATACCTTACTTTCAATTCTTTTTCTCTTAAGCATTTCTTTATTCTGTGACATTTGTTTTCTATTCCAAAAAAATTATTTTCTTTCTCAAAATATTTCACTACTTTGAAAATAAAGTTCACTTACATTTACACAGCATATTTTTTTTTCTCTTCTCTATGCATTTGGAAATGAAATCTAATATCCTGTGCTAGAGAGTTTTGGTTTCAGAAGGGTTGGAGTGAATGGGGATATGGAGGACAAGACAGGGCCAGTTGGAGACATCTGATATGAAGAAGTAGCATTACAACTCATTTTTAAGTAAGGATAGTCTTAAAATACTAGTATAAATTGCAGAGTAGCATCCAGAAGGCAAAATTTCAAAAACAATTTAAATTGTCTTTGAGAAGTATCAAGACATAAAACTAGTCCCTTGGGAGAGGAACACTGGAAACCTCCAAACCCTGGACTCCAGTAACAACGCAATGCTTTGTGAACCCATGAGACCTCAGGGGAAATGAGGATGCTGTACAAATTACCTAGACTTACGAACAATGACAACTCTAGTGTGGTGCCGTTCAGTCTAGGTCAGGGCCCATGACTCCAGGTTATTCTTACTGTGAAAAGTTTTTCTCTATCCTTTCTTTTATTTTTTTTTTCTTTTTCTGAGTCTGGCATCTTTAATATTGTTATTATTGTTATTATTATTATTATCATTATGCACAATTTATTCACATTGCATCATGTATCAGGGAAGTACCACCTCCCTCATCTCCCGGTGTCCCATGGTCCTACTATCCCCCCCTGTTCCACCTCTTTGCCCCTCTCCTAGTCCACTGGTAGAGGAGAAACAGGATCCTTCCTTACTATATCACCCTAGCAATTTAGTTCTCATCAGGACTCTATGGGTCCTCTTTGTCTGTGGCTTACTAAAGCCACCTTCCCAGGAGGAGTTGATCAAAGAGCGGCAAGCCAAGTTCATGACAGTGATTGACCCTGCTCCCCTTACTAGGGAAATCCCATGGAGACTGAGCTGACCATGGGCTACATCTGAGCATGATAGAGGTTCTCTCCTTCCATGGTCCTTGGTTCATTCATCAGTCTCTGCAGGCATGCTCAAACCAGATTTTTGGCACTGTTTGTACTCTTACTGAGCTACCGGCCCCTATAGATCTTTCTATTTCTCCCTCTTCCAAATTGTTCTCTGCACTCTGCCCAAAGTTTGTCTATGGTCTTAGCATCTGCTTCAATACCCTGCTCAGTATAGTCTTTCCCAGACCCTTTGTGGAAAGTTTCTGTCCTGTTCCCTGTCCTCTCCTACTTCTGAATGTCTATCTTGTTTGCCCTTCTGAATAAGGATTAAGCATTTTTCATAGTCTTCTCCTTGTTGTTTAGCTTGTTCAGACAATAGATTTTTATATGTTTATCTATGAAAGTGACTAATATTCACTTAAAAGTGAGTATACACCTTGTGTGCTTTCTAATTCTGGGTTAACTCTCTCAGGTTGATCCTTTATAGTTCAATCCATTTGCCTTCAAATTTCATGATTTCCTTGTTTTAATTGCAGAGTAGTAGTCCATTGTGTATATGAACCACAATTTCTGTATCCATTCCTCCGCTGAGGGACATCTAGGTTGTTTCCAGATTCTAGCTATTATGAATAA
The DNA here is from genome assembly GCA_010120015.1 of Rhombomys opimus. Lineage (NCBI taxonomy): Eukaryota > Metazoa > Chordata > Mammalia > Rodentia > Muridae > Rhombomys > Rhombomys opimus. Next base: position 188,528 of record REGO01001079.1, read on the forward strand.
AGTTGCTATGATTATAGTGAGCAAATGTCTTTGCTATATCATTTAGCATCTTTTGGATATATGCCCAAGAGTGGTATATATAGAACTTGAAGTAGCACTATTTTTAATTTCCTGAGACTATGTCATATTTGTTTCCAAAGTGGCTGTACAAGTTAACATTTCCACCAGCATGTGGAAAAGGGTTCTCCTTTCTCCACAACCTCTCCTACATGTGTTGTCACTTGAGTTTTAGATCTTAGCCATTCTGATGGGTGTAAGGTGCAATCTCAGGGTCATTTGATTTGCATTTCCAAGATGACTAAGGACTAGAGCATTTCTTTAAGTGTTTCTTTTTTGAATTGTTTGTTATTATTAGTTACATTTTATTAACTCTATATCCCAGCTGTATCCTGCTCCCTTATTCTCTTCCAATCCCACCCTCCCTCCCTCAGCTTCTCCCTGCCCCTTTCTTTAACTGTTTCTCTGCCAGTTGATAGTCCTCTATTGAGAATTGTCTGTTTACCTCTCTACACCATTTTTAACTGCATTACTTGGTTTTTTAGTGTTTAACTTCGTGAGTCCTTTATGTATTCTGGATATTAACCCTCTGTCAGATATAGGGCTGGTGAAGATCTTTTCCCAGTCTGTAGACTATTGTTTTGTTCTATTGACAGTTTCCTTTGTTTTAGAGAAGAATTTCAGTTTATAGCCATCCCACTTATTGACTGTTAATCTTAGAGGCTGTGCTGTTGGTGTTCTGTTCAAGAATTTTTCTCCTATTCAAGTCTCTTCCATACTTTTTCTTCTAACAGTTTTAGTGTCTGGTTTTACGTTGCAGTCTTTGATACACTTGGACTTTTCTTTTGTGCGAAGATCTAATTGCGTTTTCCTACATGTAGACATCCAGTTAGACCAGCAGCATTTGTTGAAGATGCTATCTTTTTTCCATTGTATGGTTTTGGCATTTTTGTCAAAAATTAAGTATCCATAGGTGTGTGAATTTATTTCTGGGTTTTCAGTTCTATTCAATTGATCCACCCATCTGGTTCCATTCCAGTACCATGCCATTTTCTTTTTTTTTTTTTTTTAATTGCTGTTGATCTATAGTACAGCTTTAAATCAGGGATGGAGATATCCCCAGAAGTTCTTATATTGTACAGAATTGTTTATCTATTCTAGTTTTTTTTCCATATGAAATTGATAATTATTCTTTCAAGCTATGTGAATAATTGTGTTGTTATTTGATGGTAAATGGATTGAATCTGTAGATTGCTCTTGGTAGGATGGCCATTTTCACTCTGTTAATCCTACTGATCCATGAACATGGGAGATCTTTCTATCTTCCAATTTCTTTTTCAATTTTTTTTTTCCTACAGAGACTTAAAGATTTTTTTTTGTCTGTTTGTTTTTTTCATACAGGTCTTTCACTTGGTTGATTAGAGTAACACTGACTTACTTTATGTTATTTTTTGAAGCTATTGTGAAAGTTGTTATTTTCCTAATTTCTTTTTCAGCCTGTTTGTCTTTGGGATACAGGAGGGCTCCTGAGCTTTATGAATTAATTTCTATCCTGCCACTTTGCTGAAGGTGTTTATCAGTTGAAAGAGTTCTCTGGTAGAATTTTGGGGGCAATCATTTGTACCTATCATATGATCTATGACTTGTGATACTTTGACTTCTTTCTTTCCAATTTGTATCTCCTTGATCTCCTTTAGTCTTCTTATTTCTCTAGCTAGGACTTCGGGTACTATGTTGAAGAAATAGAGAGAGAGTGCCAAGCTTTGTCTTGTCCCTGTTTTCAGTGGGATTAATTTATGCTTCCCTTCATTTAGTTGGATGTTGATTATAGGCTTTCTGTACATTGCCTTTACTATGTTTAGGCAATATCCCTTGTTTCCCTGATCTCTCCAAACATTAAATATAAATGGTTGTTGAATTTTGTTAAATGCTTTTTTCTGCATCTAAAAAGATGATCATGAATATTTTTTATTTTAATTTGTTTATATGGTGGATTACATTGATGGATTTCCATATATTGAACCACTACTGTATGCCTGGGGTGAAGCCTACCTGGTTGTGGTGGATGCTAGAAGCATCTCTGATTTTTAGTTCATAATCTGTCTCAATTTCTATCACTTTACAGGGGGTTAGGGTTTGAGTCTGTATTCTGGAACACAGTCATGAAATTTTCAGGAATTAAATGTTGGACTCTGAATTGTGCCTATATAACATTAATGTATTGAACATTCAAAATTGGTCAACTTCTAAATGAAACACATTTTCTTCATTAAGTTATGTTTTCTGGATTCAAGCAAGGAAAACCAACTTGATACAGAACATAAAAGCTTTTTATAAGGTAAAAGGAAATATAAATCTATAATAGGCTCCAAAT
>REGO01001079.1:190953-211804 GCA_010120015.1 Rhombomys opimus
TTTTTTTTTTCCTTTTTTAAAAAAATAGTTAATTTTGGCGATATATTTATTATGATTTATTTGCTTTGTATCCCCTTTGCAGCCCCCTCCCTCATCTCCTCTCAGTCTCCCACATCCAACTTCTTCTCCCACTATGCCCTTTCCTTAGCCCACTGATAGGGGAGGACGTCCTCCCCTCCTATCTGACTCTAGCTTGTCTGGTCTCATCAAGGTTAGCTGCATCTTCCTCTATGGCCTGGCAAGGCTGCACCCTCCAGGGAGAGGTGCTCAACGAGCCAGTCACTGAGTTCATGTCAGACACAGTCCTTGTAACTCTTACTAGGGATCCCACTTGGAAACTGAGCAGCCAATGGGCTTCCTTTAAACAAGGGGTCTATGGCCTTTCTATAGTTGATCTCTGCAGGGCCCCCTGGGCTCAGGATTTGGCTCTCTGTTGGTCTCTTTCTGGAGTTTTTGTCCCCTCCAGGTCTTTCTATCTCCCTCTTCTTCAATAATGATTCTGGTACTCTGCCCAAAGGTTGACTATGAGTCTCCATATCTCCTTCAATACCCTGGTGGGTAAAGTCTTTCAGAGGTCCCGTGTGGAAGGCTCCTATCCTGTTTCTTATCTTCTCCTACTTCCAAACTATATTCTTTTTGCCCTTCTCTATGAGGATTAAGCATTTTCCCTGGAATCCTCCTTGTTGTTTAGCTGCTTAAGGACTATAGATTTTAGTATATTTGTCCTATATTTTGTGGCTAAAGATATTCAACAGACTGGGAAAAGTTTTTAACCAACCTTTCTTCAGACAGAGGGCTAATATCCAGAATATATAAAGAACTGAAAAAGTTAAACACCAACAAAACAACTAATCCAATCTAAAAATGGGATACAAAACTAAATAGAATTTTCAATAGAGGAATATTGAAGGGCAAAGAAACACTTGAATGCTCAACATACTTAGTCATTCAGGAAATGCAAAACAAAACGACCCTGAGATTCCTGCTCATACCCATCAGAATGGCTAAGACCAAAAACTCAAGTGAAAATACATGCTGGAGAAGGTGTGGAGAAAGGTAACACTCCTCCATTTCTGGTGGGAATGTAACCTTGTAGAGCCACTTTGGAAATAAATTTGGCACTTCCTCAGGAAATTAGGAATAGTAAGTGCTATCACAAAAGCCAGCTATACCATTCTTGGGCATACACCCAAAAGATACTCCACCATTCAAGAAGGACATTTGCTCAACCATGTTCATAGCAGCTGTATTTGTAATAGTCAGAATCTGGAAACAACCTAGATGCCCCTCAAAGGAGGAATGGATACAGAAACTGTGGTGCATTTACATGATGGACTATTACCCAACAATTAAAAACATGGAAATCATGAAATTTTCAGTCAAATGTTAGAACTAGAAAAGATCATCCTGAGTGAGGTAACCCAGAAGCAGAAAGACACAAATGATACATACTCACTTATAAGTGAACTGATTCTTTTTTCAAGTGTTCTAAGGTAGAATTTAAGATTGTTGAGGAATGCTAACAATGCCTATACTAGGACAGCTCTCTTTTATAGCACTGTTTAATCGACCCTGGGCTTTATTGTTTGTTTTGATGAAGAAATCACTTAACTGTCATTTAGCCCCTTGAATAACACTGAAAAACCCTTAACTCTTGCTGGCAGCCTTGAGTATGAAGCTTCCTGCCAGGCTGCAAATTTCTTCTTCAGCATTTAACATGATTTCACAGGGCAGTCTGACTGCTTTGAACATTCCAGCTTCATTCTGAGGGCATCCCATTTATCTAAAAGAACTACCGTGTCTATGCCTGGGTATCAGACCATATCCAATACTTCAGGTAAACTTAGTAGTTTATGGAGCCTTCAGAAAATTCTCTTGTTGCAAAATAATCCCTGAACATAACATTGTCCCTCCTGCAGTATTTATTACTTGGAATATTATAGGGTGCCTCTCCCCAAAAACTAAGCAGAAAATATATGGTTCAATGTGACACTTATAAGTGGTTGACAGGACTGGAGAGATGGCTCAGCCCTAAAGGCTAGGCTCAATACCAAAAATTAGTGGTTGACATGCAAGGCACATGATTGATTTATATATGAGATGGAATTATAAACTCTAAGCAATTTTTTTTTGGCAAGTGGAATTATAATATGTGCTCTTTGGCATCAGCAAAAGGCCTATTGTTTGCTTTTGTTGCATTACAGAAGTTGATCTCTCCTGTGACCTCTTAACGCTCTTATCTCAGTGCTAGCTATAAAGTTGGAACCTAACAAAAACTTTTCTTAAAAGTTCTCTTTGTCTGTTTCTGTATTTATCATAAATAGAGAAGACTGGACTGGTTGATTGAGGACTCAAAGATCCTAAAGCTTCTAAGTTCAACTACTTCCTCAGCCAGAGCCAGTGCCTTGCAAAGAAGTGTGAGGACAATAATTAGAAGTACCTGGGGGAGTAGGTGATGGATACTGAAGGCGATGAATTTGGGAGACTACAAAGAAAAGTTTCAAGAAGCTATTAAGTGATAAGCCATAAATATCCTAACACCTAAAAGCTTGCTTGTCATAACATTGCCCGCTTTGAGTAGCTAAGGTCCTTGATACTCATAGCTCAGAAGCTGCACACTAGCTCCTGGATGTTTGGCCACAGGCCCTCACAGCTCAGAGTAATAAAGCTGTTGACCTGGACCATAGAGCTGTGCATTTCTTGTTTTAGTAGCTTATTGCCATAATCTTCTAGTTCTCAAAGTCTAGAGATAAGAGCTTTGGAGTATGATATTCTAGCTTACCCATCACTGGCACTCAAAATATAAGTTCTGCAAATACAGAAGGGAGCTTCCTCCACCTGCTACTTTTGATGCTAAACCCTTCCTGCTGTCACATACATAAATATATATTAGTTAAATTTATTTTTGGTACATTAATATATGTATACAATTCGTCCTGATGATTCTACCCATGCTCTCTTAACTCTCTCGGCTTACTTCCAGTATACTCACCTCCCTCCCCAATAAATTTCTTTCTCACATAACTATTTATTTTTTAATGCCATAATTTAACCAGTGCTATAAGTTTAAAGTTAATTTTTGAAGCCCAGCGATCTCAGCAGTGGATGGACAACTGAAGGAAATGACTTTCCTTTTCCTGGAATCTGGTATTAGTTCAGCATTAAGGAGTGTGGGGAATGTTAAGGTAACACTTTTGAAGATTCATAGGGAATGGCAAGTGAAGCATAGGTGACTCCTATGAGTCCTGGAAAGGTCCTGATCCACTGCACACAGTGTTTATCTACTAGGGACTCCTAACACACTAGTAAAGTCTCAAAATGGTTTTTATGTTTTCTTATAGTTGCATTAACTTGACTGATTGTCACTGGTGTTTGAGGCTAGCATTGGTGGTTCTCCTCTTGCCTGTGTGCTGTCCCCCTGTGGCCCAAAAAGTCAGGAGGGGCAGGAGACTAGAAGCAAGCCCCTCCCCAAGTCCACTGATAGGGGAGATCCTCCTCTCATTCCTTCTGATCTTAGTCTATCAGATCTCATCAGGAGTGGTTGCATTTTCTGTCATCTTCTGAGGCCTGATAAAGCTGCTCCCCCTCAGGGGGTGGTGATCAAAGAGCAGGCCAATCAGGTTATGTCAGAGGCAGTCCCTGTTCCCGTTACTATGTAACCCACTTGGACACTGAATTGCCATGGGCTACATCGGTGCAGGGGTTATCTCCATGTGTGGTACTTGGTTGGAGTATGAGTCTCTGGGAAGAACCCTGTGTTCAAATTTTCTGGTTCTGTTGCTCTCCTTGTGGAGTTCCTGTCCTCTCCAGATTTTACTATTTTCTACTTCTTTCATAAGATTCCACAGCTTGTTTACTTTGTATCCTAACCTTAGCCCCTTCCCTCATTCCTTCCCAATCCCACCCTCCCTCTATCACCTCCCCTCTGCCCCTTTCTAAGTCCTCTGGTAGGGAAGCCCCCCCCCTCCCTTTTCATCTGCTCCTAGTTTATCAGGTCTCATCAGAACTGGCTGCAATATACTGCTCTGTGGCCTGGTAAGGCTGCTGCTGGGGGAGGGGAGAGGTAAAACATCCAGCCACTGAGTACATGTCAGAGACAGTCCCTGTTCCCCTTATTAGGAAAACTGCTTGGATGCTGAGCTGCCATGGGCTACATCTGAACAGGGATTCTAGATTATATCAATGCATGATCCTTGCTTGGAGGGTCAGTTTCAGAAAAGACCCCTGTGTACAGATATATTTGGTCCTTGTGGCCCTCCTGTCCTCTCCAGGTCTTACTAACTCCCCCTTCTTTCATATGACCCCCTGAACTCTGCCTAAGGTTTGTTTATGTGTCTCAGCATCTTCTTGATACACTGCTACATAGAGTCTTTTCGAGGCCGTCTATGGTAGGCTCTTGTCCTGTTTCTTGTTTTCTCCTACTTCCATGTCTATTCTATTTGTCTTTCTATGTGAGGATTGATCATCTTACCCAGGAACGTCTTCTTAGTTTATCTTTTTTGGGCATACAGATTTTAATATGTTTATCCTATCTTATAAGTCTAGTATCCACTTATAAGTGAGTATATACCATGTGTGTCTTTCTGTTTCTGGGATACCTCACTCAGGATGATCTTTTCTAGATCCCACCATTTGCTGCAAATTTCATGATTTCCTTGTTTTTAATTGCTGAGTAGTATTCCATTGTGTAAATGTACCACAGTTTCTGTATTCATTCCTCCTTTGGGGGACATCTGGGTTGTTTCCAGATTCTGGCTATTATGATTAAAGCTACACACTAAATTGGTTAGAAGAAAAATTTGGGAAGAGCCTAGAACTCATTGGCACAGGAGACAACTTCCTGAACAGAATACCAATAGCACAGGCTCTAAGATCAAGTATCAATAAATGGGACTTCATGAAAATTAAAAGCTCCTGTAAAGCAAAGGACACTGTCATCAAAACAAAACAACAGTCTACAGACTGCGAAAGGATCTTCACCAGCCCTATATCTGAGAGGGCTAATATCCAGAATATATAAAGAACAAAAGAAATTAAAAGGCAACAAATCAAGCAATCCAATTAAAAAAAATGGGGTATGAAGCTAAAGAGAGAATTCTCTGTAGAGGAATATAGAATGGCAGAGAAACACTTAAACAGATGTGCAACTTCTTTTTCCATCAAACCATTTTGATTTGAGATGCAAATCAAAATGACACTGAATTTCACCTGACACCCATCAAAATGGCTAAGATCAAAAACTTAAGTGACAACACATGCTGGAGAGGTTGTGGAGAAAGGGGAACCCTCCTCCATTTCTGGTGGGGATGTGAACTTGTACAACCTCTTTGGAAATCAATCTGGTGCTTTCTCAGACAACTAGAAATAGTGCTTCCTCAAGATCTAGTTATACTACTCCTAGGCATATATCCAAAATATGTTCACATACACAACAAGGAGATTTGTTCAAAGTGCAGTTTATTGTACACCAACTTCATTAAAAAACAGTAGTAAGTGCCCCCTTTGCCATATTAATGTCTCAGGCATGACTTGTTGAGTGTGTTTACAGTACAAGTCACAGAGAAACCTACATATGAAAGAGTAAAGTTAAGTAGAGTGGTTATCTTCTCTTGCAAGAGCCATGCCTATATTGAACAAAGGTGCAAATATTGCCTAGGAAGTTAATTGGCCAGTTTGCAAATCAATGAATCATGCTTCAGGCATAACACATTTTGGCTCTTTCTTAGCCAGCAGAGAACGTTTCCAGAGCAGTCCTGGACTGCTTTTCTTGTATCTTGCAACCAAGGTAGGTGGTGCCTTCAGAGATAGGGATTTCAGACTCTATCCATGATTAGCAGCCAGTAGAACAGAAGAGGAGGGGTCTCTGGAGCCTGTCTGAACAACAGTTGTGGAGATGGACCAAATCAAAAAATGCATTCTAGAAAGGAGAATTTTCTTGGCATGCACAGTGCCTTCCTTTAACCTTTTTTGTTTATTTTTTAAATTGTGTTAGAACATAGCACATTATCATTTGACAGTTTTGTATACCCTTCATTTTTTTTTACAACCTGGCCCCAATTGTCCCTTTACTCTCCCTACTTTGACCTTTATTCTCCAACTCTTCCCTTTTTTAATTCTCTTTTCTCATTAATATTTGATCCTTCCCATCCCTTAAGGCACCCACCACCTGTATACTCTTCCTAGTTTCTTCGCTTCTGAATAAATTATTTCTCACCAAACAAAACAGGATAGTCAATGGAATTCTATAAGAACACTTGTGGCATTTGTCCTGTGGGGCTTGGATACTCTCATATGATAGAGTATATTTCAGTTCCATCTATTTTTCTTCAAATGTAATATTTTAACTTTTCCTTGCAAATAAGTTTGTGTTTATGTGTACCATTGTTTATGCATACCATTTTTATTATGTATTCTTAATATGATGGAAATCTAAGCCTTTATACTACTTCTAGTTTTTCTTCTTTTCCTTTTTTTTGCACAACATTCAGACTTTTTTATTTTTATTTTTTTAATATTAGTTACAGTTTGTTAACTTTGTATCCCTGCTGTATTCTACTCCCTCTTTCCCTCCCAATCCCACCCTCATCTCCTTCCTGCCCCTTTCCAAGTCCACTGATAAGGGAGAACCTCCTCCACTTACATCTGACACTGCTTTATCAGGTGTCTTCAGGAATGGCTGCAAAGTCCTCCTCTGTAGCCTAGCAAGCCTGCTCCTCCCTGTCGCGGGGGAGGTCAAAGAGCCCACCATCGAGTTCATGTAAGAAACAGTCCCTGTTCCCCTTATTAGGGTACCCACTTGGATACTGAGCTATAAAGGGCTGTATCTGAGCAGGGCTCTAGGTTGCATCCATACATGGTCCTAGTTTGGAGAAACAGTCTCATAAAAGACCCCTGTGTCCAGATATATTTGGTCCTTGAGGAACATCTGTCCTCTCCAGGTCATATAACTCCCCCCCTGAGAAAGAATTTAGGGAAACAACACACTTCACAATAGCCACTAATAAGATAAATTCCCTTGAAGTGACTTTAACCAAGCAAGTGAAAGACCTGTTTGAGAAAAACTTCAAGTCTCTGAAGGAAGAAATTGAAGAAGATATCAGAAGATGTAAAGATCTCCCGTGCTCATGGATACGTAGGATTAACATAGGGAAAATGGCTATTCTGCCAAAAGCAATCTACAGATTCAATGCAATTCCCATCAAAATACCAACACATTCTTCATAGATCTTGAGAGAAAAATTATCAACTTCATATGGAGAAACAAAAAACCCAGAATTTCCAAAACGATCCTGTACAACAACAGATTGTCTGGAGGCATCTCCATCCCTGATCTAAAGCTGTACTACAGAGGAATAGTAATAAAAATGGCATGGTATTGGCATAGAAATAGAGTAGTGGATCAATGGAACTGAAGAGAAGACCCAAAATTAAACCCACATACCTATGGATATTTGATTTTTGACAAAGAAGGCAAAACCAGTCAGTGGAAAAAAGACAGCATCTTTAACAAATGGTGCTGGTCCAACTGGATGTCTGCATGCAGAAAAATGAAAATAGATCCATATTTATCACTGTGCCCAAAACTAAAGTCCAAGTAGATCAAAGATATCAACATAAAACCAGATACACTAAATCAGTTCGAAGAAAAAGTGGGTAAGACATTAGAACTTATTGGCACAGGAGACAACTTCCTGAACAGAAAACCAACAGCACAGGCTCTAAGAGCCACAATTGATAAATGGTACCTTATGAAGTTGAAAAGCTTCTGTAAAGCAAAGAACATAGTCATCAAAACAAAAAGACATCCTACAGACTAGGAAAAGAGCTTCACCAACCCTATATCTGAGAGAAGGCTGATATCCAGAATATATAAAGAACTAAAGAAGTTAAAAATCAGCAAATCAAGCAATCTGATTAAAAAAAAAATTGGGTACAGAGCTAAACAGAGAATTCTCAGTATAGGAATACAGAATGGCAGAGAAGTACTCAAAGTCCTTAGCCATCAGAGAGATGCAAATCAAAATGACACTGAGATTTCACTTGACACACACTAAAATGGTTCAGATCAAAAACTCAAGTGACAACACATGCTGGAGAGGTTGTGGGGAAAGGGGAACCCTCCTCTATTGCTGGTGGGAATGCAAACTTGAACAACCACTATTAAATCAGTCTGGCACTTTCTCAGACAATTAGGAATAGTGCTTCCTCAAGATCCAGCTCTACCACTCCTAGGCATATATCCAAAAGTCATGTCTTGGGAAACAAAAATGAAAGTTTGTCAGCTATTGGGAAGTGTGCGGCTTTTTTAGGGACTATGAACTTAAATTTAGGTTCACTCTAAAATTTAGTGGAGGCTGTTATCTAAAAAGCAATACATAGGAATTAATATTCTTATCATGTTCTGACATGCATATTAATCTTGCATGTTTTGCATGTCAAAGTCAACTTCAAGTCTACAAAAGAACAGATAGTAGAGAGAAGCCTTACACGTGTAATCAATGTGATAAAGCCTTTTATTAATGCAGTTATCTCCACATATGCAGAAGAACACATACTTCAGTAAGACCCTATGGATAAGCAATGTGGTTAATCCTTTTCATGGAGTTGTCTTTGAAATCAGAAGAAAAAGTCATCTTCCAGAGAAACCCTATGAATGTAGTCAGTATGGTAAACTTTTGCACCGCATGCTACCGTTATAGAAGAGTAAAAGCTTTGGTGTGTGAGCAACTTCTTAAAGCTTTTGCATATCACAGTGGTCTTTAAGAACCCGAAAGAACTCATTCTCAAGAAAATCTGTTATGATAAAAGAATTGTTAAGGTCTTTGACCAACTAACTTGCATTCAATTACAGGAAATTATTTGGGAGGAAAATTGTAACAAGCGTCAACAATGTATTCATGCATTATGACATTCCATCCCTCTTTTGTTTCCAATTAAAAGTCGATATGGAAAAAATGCCTAGGAATTTAAACCATAAGGTAACCTTAGATTTTTCAATTCTCTTCAATAACATGAAATAAATCATCCAGCTAGGTAGAGTATTAAAGAAATTTCTCGAAACAAAAACAAATAGGTAGGAAACATTTTTAAAGTTGTTAAATATTCTTGAGCATCCAGGACTGCATCTTTAGACTACCCTAAAATCTCATATCACCTGAGAAAAAGCATCATTAAGGGAATGAATGAAAATAAATTTTGTGTGATGCCAACATCTGTATGAGTAAGGAACCCATGTAGAGCAGCTGCTTTGAAAATAAGTCTGATTCCCTGCATTCCACAGGAGGTTTGGTATCCTAGCTGTAGTCTGCTCCTTCCTCCCCTCCCAATCCCATTCTTTCTCCCACAATTCCTCCTATGCCCCTCTTCAAGTGCACTGATAAGAGAGGTCCTCCTCCCCTTCCATCTGACCCTAGCTTATCAGGTCTCATCAGAACTGGTTGCATTGTCCTCCTCTGTGACCTGGCAAGGCGGATGCCCCATCGAGGGGAGGCTGTCAGATGAGAGACAATCCCTGTTACCCTTACTAGGGTACACACTTGGATACTGAGCTGCCATGGGCTACATCTGAGTAGACCTTCTAGTTATATCCATGAATGGTCCTTGGGTGGGTACCAGTCTCAGAAAATACCCCTGTGCCCAGATATTTTGTTTCTGTTGCTATCCTTGTGGAGTTCCTGTCCTCTCCGGGTCTTAGTATCTCCCCTTTCTTTCTTATGATTTCCTGTAACTCTGCCCAAAGTTTGGTTATGAGTCTCAGTATCTGCTTTGATACAATGTTAGGTAGAGTCTTTCAGATGCCCTCCATGGTAGGCTCCTGCCCTGTAAGGGACATTATCAACATTGAAGCCCCTTTTTTATTTGAAGTGATTCTGCTCTTTACTTTCAAAGCATCTCCTTAATATCAAATATCTCCTTCATGTGCTTTGTTTGTGTGTCAAGAAACAAGTAAGAAGATTATTTATGAGCATAATTTCTCCTTTAAGAGAACAATCTGTTTGAGTTCACTCAACTATATTCTATCTTGGAAAATTCCTCTCAACTTACTTCTGGTGCATATGCAAAGTATGTGACACATAGTATTTGGGCAACATTCAACATTAAAACATTGCCAACTTTGTTATTATTATTATAAAATAATAAAGAATGAAGGGTGTTTTTTTGCTTGAAAATATATTAATAATGACCATAAGAACCAATAAGCAATATTTAGACTAAGAAATTGCACTTTTTAAAGATTTGTGTATTTTTTTGAGTATAGGGATAGTAGTAGTAAAATTATTTCTAAAACTAGAAAAGCCAAACAATAGTTGTCTGCAAAGATCTCAGTTATTAACCTAGGGATGCATATATGAATCCTGGAGCTCCAAATGGGCTTCCTAGTAAGGGGAACAGGGGCTGTCTCTGACATGAACTCAGTTTCTGGACCTTTGATCACCTCCCCCTGTGTGTGGGGGTGGGCAGCCCTACCAGGCCACAGAGGAAGACAATGCAGCCAGTCCTAATGAGACCTGATAGGCTAGGGTCAGATGGAAGGGGATCCTATCCTATCAGAGGACCTCCCCTATCAGTGGACTAGGTAAGAGGCAAGGTAGAAGAGGGAGGGAGGGTGTGATTGTAGTGGACAAGGGAGGGAGCTACAGCTGGGGTACAAAGTGAATAAATTGTAATAAATTTTTAAAAAACTAAAATTTAAAAATAATTTAAAAAATCAAAATTATAAATTATTACATAATGCTTCAGGAAAATATACAATGGCTTAAATGATGTATAAATTGTTTAAATAACTTTATCATTTGTCAAATAAACTAATAGTAATAGAAGTAGCCATATCATAATGGCAGCAGTTGTCTTTTCCAGTTAATCAGACAGCACTAAGCATTTTTAGTTTTAGTCTATTTTCTTCGTGTGTGTGTGTGTGTGTGTGTGTGTGCTTGTGTATGTGTTATTTTCTTTTTATTTCATTCTTATTTTTTTACTTTTTATTTAAATTTATTTATTTTAATTTATTCGCTTTATATCTATATCCTTGGCCTCTCTTTTGTCTCATCTTAGTCCTACCTTCCCTCCCTCTTCTCCAAGAATGCCCCTCCCCTAGTTCTTAGAAAGGGGGAACCTTCCTTCCCTACCAACTGATCCCAGACTATTAAGTCTCATCAGGACTGGCTGCATCCTTTCTTTGTGGCCTGGCAAGGCTGCACTTCCAGGTGACGTGATCTAGGAGCAGGAAAGAGAGTCCATTCCAGAGACAGCCACTGCTCCACTTCTTTGTTTTTTTTCTTGAGACAGTCTCACATCACTCAACCTAGCCTGCCACTCTTAAGGGTCTTGCCATACCCTCCTAAATGCAAGGTGTCAGGCCCCAGGGCAATATAATCAGCATGTCTAAATCTCTAAAAGTAAGATTATGCTGAACAAAGTTGATTGTAGAAGTTTTTGATACAACATTATTTTATTTATTCAAATTCATTTTACTGTGGTTGTGAAAATTAAACCCAAACTTTAACAAAGTGAGCTTGTTTTACAAAAAAAAAAAAAAAATGACAAAGTGTGTAGCTCATGCAGAATTCATAGATAGGAAAAATGACAGATATATTTTTTTCTTGTTCTGTTTGGGGTTTCTTGTTTTCATCTTTTGTTTTTTTTATGGTTTTTGCTTATTGGGTCTTTCTGATTCTTTTTATTAATCATGCTTTGAAACCAAGACTATATGATAATGGAAAAGGAAAAGTTAATTTAAGCAGAAAAAAAACATAACTAACATTATTAACAGCTAGTCCATCCAACCTGATATCAACATTGATATTGTATTGATGAAACATACTCAAGGAATGAGGTGATTGTAACTGAATTTGAGAAAAAGAATGGATCATATGAATAAATGGAGGCCATCTGTAAACTGTAATATATTTATTCAAATTATATTTTCAACAATCCTTACTTCATGAACAAGACCACAGAAGCTTCCTTTCTAAGAGAGGTGTAGGACAATCAGCAATTAAAACAGTAAGTGTAGAAAACAATTGTACACCATTTTCAGCGTGGGAACACAGTAGGTAAAATCCCTATACTTTCAGCTTTTTCGTAGAGTCAGCCAATTTTTATTTGCTAGTTTTTTATCCTTTGAGGTTTAAAATATTTTACATTATTCATCTGTTTTATAATTAAATTCCAGTAAAGGCTTTGTGGGAATTTACTATGCAATCCATTCTTCCAGCATCAAAGTCAGGATCTCCCTGCCCAAGTCTCCTGTGTGCTAGAATTACAGATTGTGCCTCAGTACATGACGTTGACTCTGGTTTATTTTTAATTTTTATTTCCCAAGTGACATTAGGTGTAACTACAGGCATAATATAATGTTTTGCTACTTGAATGTATAATAGATTAATAACAGAGGATTAATTAATATCTGGTCACCATAAGTATTTATTGTTTCTTCAAGAAAATTCATTGAAATAGTCTTCAGCAGTTTTGTTATATGTATTGACTATGGCCTGTGGTTGAAAAATTAATGCAACAGAGCAGGAGAACTCACCCTGATACACTGCTGCCAGTTTGTAGTCATTTACTGAATCTCATGACTCATTTTTCAATAGTAACAAGTTGGAATGTTTGCAACTGGCCTTTTTGTCTTGCAGGACACTGTAAAGTGTCACAGTTTCTTATTGCTAGTAGTCCTCCGTTCACATATATTTTTAAATGAAGGAGAAAGACAGGCAGCTGACGCTATATGGTTCCATTTCAGTTGAAAAAACGAAGCTGTGAAGGTATGAGAAAATTGGAAAAACAAATTCCAAACATGAGCATTATTTTCTCTTGAAACAGAAACAAAACAAAACAACCACAAAAAAACCTGAGAGTATGATTAAGTTGGATTACTTCCGTGATACGAGTTTCTGAAGTATTCCTCTCTACAATGCATACTTCAGGAGCATACCCACATAATTCCTTAAAATATTGATTAAATAGACAGAGAGACAGATAGATGGTAGATAGAAACTTGATGGATAAACAGATGAATGAAAAACTAATATATGAAAGTTAGATAAATAAGCAGATGATAGTTAGATGGTAGATAGAATATCATGATAGATAGATGCATATATATATGCATCATATATATATATGTATATATATATATATATGATAGCTATATAGAGACATGGTAGGTTGTAAGGAGATGATAGATAGATAGATAGATAGATAGATAGATAGATAGATAGATAGATAGATAGAGTGAGTGACCCTAGACCTGTGTGTATATAAATACACAGAACTACTCTATAGGTGTCACTTTAAGAGATCTCAAAATAGCTGCATTCCTAAAGTGCTGACTTCATCTCATATATAAATCATTGTGTTTTAACCATTTTTCTCCACTGTAGACATAAGAGGAGATAAGGACTGAAAGAGTAGGAATAAAAAACATAGTATATGTAGTCGACATCAACACGCTTGCAAAGACTCTTATTTGACAAAATTTACTGAGAAATTAAATGCCAAAAGTAATGAAGTTAGATGCCATGAAAGAAATAGCTAAACATAGCATATCTGATTTGAAAATCAAAGCCATAAATTAATGGAAACATATTTTAATTATTATGTCATTTAAATAGTTAATCAATTAAAATAATTAAACATTGTCATAAATAATGACAAAATTATAAAAACCATTATTTAAAATTCCTCATACTAGAAATTAATTAATCTAAGAAAAATCAGTACTCAATCTCACAGGACAAGTACACAGGTTTAAATTACCATACAACCAAACCGTATTAATTGAATAAGGAAAAATAAATCATTTGAAAATGGAAAAATTCAGAAGATTCTACTTTACTTATGAGATATAAGATGATTGAAACTATTTTGCACCTGATATATGGCAATGAAATTTCATGAAAACATTTGTATAACTTTTCTGCCAAATTTGAATAATGTGAATCAAATAATGAAGCACATCAGGGGAAAAAAAATTGAGCCTTATTCGGCAAAATACTTTTATCACCTTTAAAATAGCAGTCACAGAAGACGAAAGTAGAAAGTAAATGAACTAAAAGTCAGCAATTATACAACAATAAAATTTGATACTTTGTGTGAAACTAGTTCAAATCATTACAAGTGAATAATACTGTGATTTTTTTTTAAGAATGAATTATTTCTAGAAATATATGGTAAACAAATTAGCAGTAGCAGATCATGACATGATCACTCTTGAATTTATATACATATATTGTATTATTTTAACCTTTTCAAAGGATTAAATAATTTCAAATTGAAGAGACCTGGTCCCAAAAGAAGGGATTAGCGTATAACTTATTGATTAAAGCACTTGCCAGACGAGTGTAAGAGACTGAGATTGCATCCCCAGAGCAAGATTTCTCAGGAAACTAGTATTTTCAGGCCAGTTAAATGGCTTAATTGGTAAAAATGATTGGCTTGCAAGTCTGACAACCAGATTTTAGTCACTAGAACTCATATAGAAGCATGGAGAAATAATGTACCCCAAAAAGATTTCCTCTGATCCTTATAAGCAAATGAAGTGTCCACATTATTAACTTAATAAATTAATAAAAGATTTAAAAAATCAATTTCTGATTATGAAACAAACATTCATAAAGTCTAACATAAGTGAGAATATTTTTATTGAATGTTCACCTTTAAAAGTAGTTTCCATTGATTAAAAAATTGTGGGTTAACAATTTTGTCACCTATATTTTAATCATATCACAGCATATATAGTTGTATAATTTACCCTGGGGGATTACATAAAAAATTACATGGTCATATCACGCCAATGCAAATCAGGTTTACCCAAGTGAAATATTTTCTGCATGCTGACCTGTGAATCAATGATTTAGAGAAGAGGAATAATTGATTTAGTAACAAATTGTGCCATAAGTTTGAATTGGTTCAAAGCACCAGGGAGGTTCTAGGGAAATGCTTGTGGTATTTCTTAATGAATCAAAACTAAGAAAAATATGGAGAGGAAACAAAAGATTATAAATATTGTGTGAGTACCATTAAATGTTATGCTGCACTCCCCCCTGAAGGAGGTGATCAAAGAGCCAGCCACTGGTTTCATGTCAGAGACAGCACCCTGTTCCCCTTAAGAAGGAACCCACTTGGAGGCTGAGCTCCCATGGGCAACATCTGAGCAAGGCTTCTAGGTTATCTCCATGCATTGTCCTTACTTCGAGTATTTGTTTTGCAAAGACATGAAGGACCAGAATTTTGGTTCTCTTGATCTTCTTAGGGAGCTCCTGTCCCCTCCAATTCTTTCTATCTCCCAATTTTTTCATGGGATTCCCAACACTCTGTCCAAAGCCTGCCTATGAATCTGAGCATCTGCTTCAATACCCTGCTGGATAGAGTCTTTCAGAGTCACTCTGTGGTAAACTCCCTTCCTATTCCATTTTCTCTGGCTTTCAAAGCCTATCCCATTTGCTTTTGAGTGAGGGTTGAACAACTTCCTTAAGATCCTCCTTATTCTTTAGCTTCCTTAGTAGTATAGATTTCAGTATGTTTATCCAATGTTATGTGATAATATCCACTTATAAGTGCGTATATACCATGTGAGTTTTTCTACTTGTGGGTCACCTCACCCAGGATGATCTTTTCTAGTTCTCACCATTTGCCTGCAAATTTTATGATTTCCTTGTTTTTACTTGCTAAGTAGTATTCCACTATGTAAATGTTCCACAATTTCTGTATCCATTCCTCAGTTGAGGGACATCTGGGTTGTTTCCAGCTTCTGGCTTTTATGACTAAAACTGCTACGAACATGGTTGAGCAATTGTCCTTGTTGTGTACTTGCACATATTTTGGATATATGCCTAGAAGTGGTATAGCTGGATCTTGAGGTAGCACTATTCCTAATTGTCTGAGGAAGCAACAGATTGATTTTCAAATTGTTTGTACAAGATTACATCCCCACCAGCAATGGAGGAGGGTTC
This sequence comes from Rhombomys opimus, assembly GCA_010120015.1. Taxonomy (NCBI): domain Eukaryota; kingdom Metazoa; phylum Chordata; class Mammalia; order Rodentia; family Muridae; genus Rhombomys; species Rhombomys opimus. The sequence goes on from REGO01001079.1 coordinate 206,907, forward strand.
CCCTTTCTCCACATCTCTCTAGCAAGTGTTGTCACTTGAGTTTTTGATCTTAGCCATTTTGATGGGTGTAAGGTGAAAACTCAGTGTATTTTTGATTTGCATTTCCCTGAAACTTATATCTGTAACAGTAGGAAACAGCTATAGTGATCCAGGACCTGTTAAAATACAGAGTTGTTGGTCCCAGTCCTAATGGATACATGTACAAAACAGTTCTAAGACTAGGACTCAGAAGAAGAGGTAGGACTATTGTAACTCAAAGGATTACTGAGTTTGCATGAAATTGTGTCTCCCAATACTGTCAAAAGCTAAACCCGCAAAATCTCACCAACTTTACTGCTCAACCATGAGCTAAACAAGGACAACAACAACGGGCATGACAATGTATAGGGAAAAGCCCATGAGACCTCAACAAAGACTACAGGTAACTGAGTAAAACTGACAGGAGAAGAGGTTTTTCTCCCCAGGAAAGAGTACACTGGTGCGAAATGGAAGCTCTGAAAATATTTATACAAGTAATGTTATAGGGACAGTTTATATTTAGAAATATGTATGTATAGGTATGTATAAATGTATGTACATAATAGAATAAAAGGTATTGAATCTGAAGAAGAGTGGGGAGGGTATATAAGAGAGTTTTGAGAGATAAAAGATAAGGGAGAATGTTGTAGTTTCATTATCTCAAAATTTAAAAATGCATATGACCTGCTTAATTCCTCTACATATGGCAAGAGAAACTATTGTAGGCCTTTCCTCTATTTAAATCACAAAAAAAATATAAATCTTTAACTGAGTGGGAAAATATTCCTAGACACTAAAATAAATGTGCTTTTTGCAACAATTTGAGAAAAATTTTCAGCATACTATTTGTTAGATTAAAAATTGGGGCATTGAGTATATAATGTTCCTCATTCTCTCTTAAAGTCTATCTCTTCATTTTCATTAACAAGTTCCACCCTTCCCAGTTAACTATTTTGTGCATTTTCAAAATGATTTACCATATGATATTTACTTTTTGTTTGTTAAGAATCCAAAGTTATGCCTACTTATCAAGTTAAATGTTAACTATGTTTTACTTAGAGGCAAATTCACACTGGGTGGCTTGAATTATCCCCGAGTGGCTTGAAGCTGTTATATAGGCCAACCTAGCCACATTCTCATGGTGATATACCTTCTTCTAAACTCTGAGTGATAGAATCAAAGGTGTACACATAGCACTAAGTTTCATTTTAGCTTTAAATTGGGTATCTTTGGTTATTTTTAATTGTTATAATATAAATTATAATTTGTAAAGTACTATTACCAATTTTATAAAAGGCAAACTCACATAAATAGATTTTATTTCACCACAAAACTTATTAATGAAGTTAATAAGTTCATTAATGAAGAATCATAGTCTCAATATTTTGATATATGTACATATATCAGTATATATGTATAACTAATGCTCAATACATGGAGTAATGAGACAAGTAATTTAATACTGTTTTAAAGAATTTTTGTTCTAAAATTTAAAATTATCCTTTCCTCTCCCTGTGGTGAGAGAGAAAGAGAGAGAGAGTTTTAGAGTCCGAATACATAAAAGTGGTCCATTGCACAATGTGGATTCAAGTGATCATTCTCAGATCCTCAGGTTTATCTGAAGGCTCTCGTACCCACAAAACCATAATATTTCTAAAAACATTTTTGAAGAAGTATTTGAATTTCGTATACTATGAGTAAATCAATATCTTATCAATGAAGCAAGCCTACCCTCTAATCTTGGCACTTGGAATGCAGAGACCGGAGAATGACCACAAATGTGAGGCTATTCTTGGCTACATGGTAAAATACTATTTTAAAGAAGCCACAAAAATATTTTGTCAATAAGACTTTAGCAGTGAAGCATCACTAGGGCCTATGAAGACAACATTACTTACCTGCACTTCATAGCCAAATACATAAATATTCTGAAATTTTGTGTGTCACTTTGCTTAATCTTATCGTGGGTAAGTTATCACATACTTGCATTTAGACACATGGGTTGTATGCCAAGGGATTGAAGCACATTAGAAATTTAATTTTCTTTCTTCTTTCTTTCTTTCTTTCTTTCTTTCTTTCTTTCTTTCTTTCTTTCTTTCTTTCTTTTTTTTTTTCTTCTCAATGAAGTTTATTCAGGAACCTTGAACAATCTTCGGACCCTGGGGAAAGCCAGCCCACAGCTTAAATAGCCTCTGGGTAGCCAACCCCAGTGTGCCACGTGGGCAATGCAGATAGGTCCACATACAGGGAAGCAAGCCAGATCCTCAGCCTTAGCCAAATATGGAGTTGTTTGTGACAGAGAGCACTCACCATCGGGAAGGTGGAAGGCGGAAACCAGCTCCATCTATAAGGCGCGGCAGTACGCAGCTCTCTACAGTTCCCCCTTTTTGTTTTAGACACATCAGGCAAGAGTAGAGGTCTGATCTCTGATATTAGAAATAAATTGGGACTTTGTACCGATGTTCATTTAGGTGTCATCCACCCAAAGAGCATCAGAACCTTCCATACCTTTTTCTCAGAGGCGGGACCTGGTGCATCAACCCGCATGCAATCAGACATGCTCTTCTCTGGGTCGAAAGCGGCTGACCCTGAGTGCAGTGCTTAGCCTCGCATCCTGAGCATAACATTTTAGCTCCCATGCTTGGGGAGACTGTCCTGCTTCAATGGCTGTAAGGCCTGAATGATCATGGCTGTATTACGCTGTTGTGAGACTCTAATCTTGCATGTACACCACAGGCAAACCAAGGATACCAACACCAGAAGGCCTGCTAACGCTCCCATGCCCACCCATTCCTCCAGATAATTCATGGCTGCAGCAATCCATGATGAAAATCCTGTGGCTAGTCCTGCATCCACTCTGGTAGAATTTACCGTGACAATGGCCACTCTCAGTTGCTCCATCGTAGTATCGAATTCTCCAGTCCAATTACCTAAAATATAGCTAGACAATTGTTTAGACAGATTTGCAGCACGGGAAAATTCTCATATTGTATGCTAGTGACACAAAGTCCAGCATACTTCCATTGACAGCCAAGTAGAGCGATTTGCCATTGGGTATCAATTTGCTCCTGCACGAGGTCAATCCTGTGATTGAACACCATCAAGCCTCCTTTTAGTTGAGCATTAATTCCTTTTTGTACATCTAAAGCATGAGCTACATTGGCTAAAAGATTATTTAGGGTCTGAGCAGTCTGCACAGTAAGACTCATGGCTAATGCCGTGGTGGTATCTCCAACAGCCGCCAATGAGATGGCAGTAACAATGGCGGCTGTAATTCCAAGATCCCTTTTCTGTCTGAAGAGAGTCATAGCGTGAGGGCATCAATGGGCACAGGCACCCAGCGAGGCATGCGAGTAACAAGGGCATACCTAAATTCACTAGCATTCCAGCACTGGGCAAAAAAGCAAGTATCATTGCGTTACCTCTAGCATTGGTGTATTTTACTTCCAAGAGGTCTCTTAATTTGATTGACACATGGTGAAATAAATAGCCTTTGCTCTTGAATACATTTTCTTGATTGTAGCCTCAAGAATTGCATCTCTTGATAAGTGAATATGCTTTGATTTTCAGATGTAAATAGTCATGTAATTAAAGCAACCTTCTGCTATCCTTATTTGTCAGTGACAAGAAACAGTGTTTTATTTAGAATTGGAGATGGAAATTTTAATGCATTATAAATGCCGTCTTTTAGTCTGCTCTGCAGTAGCAAAATGAATCTATTATATAAAATTTAATTTTCAGTTTGCTCCAAAAATCTGATCATGTTAAGCACATAACTATTTTTAAAGAGTTACTATCTAAAACTCTTCATTTAAAAAGACCGTATTGAAGAAACGTAATCAATATATTGAATTGACCTAGAATCAGACCATACTTGCACCATAAATCTCCTGGACGACTGTGAACATATAAGGGCACTACAAAGAAGTAACTCTTCGACAATTTGTGTACAGATATGAAAAGATGACTTTCGACTCTCACCTTCAGACAATGAGGATGTCCAAAGAGTTGTGTGAACTTATATCACCTTTCCAAATAAAAAGCTATCAAGATTTAGGGAGATGAGTCAGTAAAAACCTATGGCTGAAGACACCACAATTTTCTAAGACAGGAATTGTAGGAGTCAAACTACAACTGACCTGGAAGCCACCTTCATGTTTATTGACATTCATGGTATTGGATGGCATTATACAAGTTGACAATCATTAAGGAGCTATGACTCTTATAGATCATAGTAACACTTTTTCCAACAAAATATATTCAATAGAACAATACTGACAAGTCTATCTTGAGGAATAACCAACAGGTGCATAATTGCTATAAGGTCCACTCAATATGAGGAATTTGTGCCTTCTACTGTAAATTTAGCCAACTACCCATGTTTGGAAATCCACCAACACTGTATATTAAAAGAAAAAAAAACCTGTTAACAAAAATGCCAAAGATTTATGTATGACCACTTCATTTTGAAAAGGGTCAAGTGACAACACATGCTGGAGAGGGTGTGGAGAAAGGGGAACCCGCCTCCACTGCTGGTGGGAATGTAAACTTGTACAACCACTCTGGAAATCAATCTGGCACTTTCTCAGACAACTAGGAATAGCGCTTCCTCAAGACCCAGCCATACCACTCCTAAGCATATATCCAAAAGAGCTTCAAGTACAAAATAAGGACATTTGTTCAACCATGTTCGTAGCAGCTTTATTTGTAATAGCCAGAAGCTGGAAAAAGCACATATGCCCCTCAACTGAAGAATGGTTGCAGAAATTGTGGTAAATGTACACAATGGAATATTACTCAGAAATGAAAAATAAAGAAATCATGAAATTTGCAGGTAAATGATGGGAACTGGAAAGGATCATCCCAAATGAGCTGTCTCA
>REGO01001079.1:219984-237655 GCA_010120015.1 Rhombomys opimus
TTGTTCTTGTTCTTGCTCTTCTTCTTCTTCCACTACTACTGCTACTCCTACTACTTCATTACAATTTATTTACTTTGTATCCCAGCTGTAGACCCCTCACTCATCTCCTCCCAGTCCCACCCTCCCTTCCTCTTCCACTGCTATGTCCCTCTCCTAGCCCACTGATAGGGGAGGTCATCATCCACTACTAATGGACCCTAGCCTATCCGGTATCATCAAAACAGTCTGGACCCTCTTTTTCTGTGGCTTTCTAAAGCCACCTCACCAGGAGAATCAAAGCAGATGCTGAGACTGATAGCCAAACTTTCCACAGAGTGCAGAGAATCTGATTGAAGAAGAGAGAGATAAAAAGTCATGGAGTGGACAGGAACTCTACAAAATTTTACAGAGTAAAAAATTCTGTACACAGGGGAGCCTGGAGAGACTGATGAAGAAGACCATGCATGGAGAAGACCATGCATGGAGAAGACCTAGACCCCTACTCAGATATAACCCATGGGTGGCTCAGTCTCCATGAGGATTTCCTAGTAAGGAAAGCAAAGGCAGTCACAGGCATGAACTTGGTTGCTTGCTCTTTGATCAACTCCCCCAAATGATGATATTTTCTAGTTCCATCCATTTGCCTGCAAATTTTGTAATTTCTTTGTTTTTAATAGTTGAGTAGTATTCCATTGTGTAAATGTCCCACAACCTCTGTATCCATTCTTGGGTTGAGGGACATCTAGGTTGCCTCCAGTTTCTGGTACATGTAAAGCCACTATGAACATAGCTGAGCAAATGTCCTTGTTGAGTGGTTGAGCATCTTTTGGGTATATGCCCAGGAGTCGTATAGCTTGTTATCTTCAGGTAGCACTGTTTCCAATTTTTTGAGAAAGTGCCAGATTGATTTCCTGATAAGTTATTACAGTTTGCCCTCCCACCAGCAATGGAGGATGGTTCCCCTTTCTCCACATCCTCACCAGCATGTATTGTCACTTGAGTTTTTGATCTTAGCTATTCTGACTGGTGTAAGATGAAATCTTAGATTGCATTTCTCTGAGGGCTAAGGACATTGAACATTTCTTTTTTATTTATTTTTTAACCAACTTTTATATTAATCACAGGTTATTTACTTTGTATTCCAGCCATAGACCCTCCGTCATTCACTCCCAATTTCTCCCTCCTTCCCTCATCTCCTCCCTTCCCCTTTCCAAGTCCACTGATAGAGAAGATCCTCCTCCCCTTCTTCAAGTGCTTTTCAGCCATTCGACATTGCTGTTGTGAATTCTAAGTTTAGCTCTGTACCCTATTTTTTAATTGGATTACTTGGTTTGTTGACATTTAATATATTAGGTTCTTTGTATATCTTAGATATTATCCCTCTGTCCGATTTAGGGTCAGTGAAGATCTTTTTTCCCACTTCTCTGCTGCCATTTTTTGTTTTATTGACAGTGTCCTTTGACTTTCAGAAACTTCTCAGTTTCATGAGATCTCATTTATTAACTGACAATCTCAGAACCTGTGCTGCTGATGTTCTGTTCAGGAAGTTGTCTCCTATGCCAGTGAGTTACAGATTTAATTACTCTGTCTGCAAGAAGTGCAGGTATAACAAAAGAACAGAGATTGAGGGAATATCCAACAAATAATTGGCCCAATCTGAGGCCCACCCCATGGTAGAGAGCCAACCCGTGACACTAATAAAAATACTCGGCTCTGCTTTCAGTCAGGAGCCAAACTTCACTGTACAGTAGAGGGAGATCAAGCCAAGAGCTCATCCAAACAGATGCTGGGACTTGCAACCAAGCATGGGGCAGCACTCTGGGGGTCATGAGGAAGATTTGGGGGAAAGATGGAAGGACCTGGAGGAGACAAGAACCTCACAAGAAGACCAGAAGACAACTAACCCAGTCCTCTGGGAACTTTAGGGACTGATATGTCAACTATGGAGAATACATGATCTGGACCCAAGTTCCCTGCACACCTGTAGTTAATGGGCTCCGTGGTCTCTATAAGAGTGGCCTCCCGAGTGGAGGGTGTGGGGAAGCTGTTTCTAACATGGACTCTATTACCTCCTTTTGGATCACTTCCCCCTGGCAGGGTGCCTTGTCTGGCCTCAGGGGATGAATATATTCTCAGTCTTAATGTGTCTTGATGTGCTGTGGAGGGTTGAGATGTGGGGAGGGGAGGCTCTCCTTTTCCTGGGGGAACAAGGGAGATTAGAAGGGAAAGAGGGTACTGAATGAAAAGGATGGAGGGGCACCACTGGGATGTAAAATAAATAAATAAAATAAAATTTTAAAATTTTAAAAAGAACTCAAAACCAACAGCTAAAAGGTGGCATAGCCTACATTGGATGGGCACTCCTACCTCTATTGCTGATGGTAGCCCACCACAGATGTCCTCTAAAAGTCTTCACCCAGCAGGACGTTGAAGCAGATGCAGAGACTCACAGCTAAGCTTTGGACAGAGTGCAAGGAGTCTTATGGAAGAATCGGGTATAGAAGGACATGGAAGTGATAGGAGTCCCACAAGCAGACCAACAAAACAAAACAAAAAAAAATGATGGCTTCAGGGAGAACTACAAAGACAGATATATCAACCAAGGACCATGCATGGAGAGGATCTAGACCCCGGACTCAGATGTATCCCATAGACAGCTCAGTCTCCATGTGGGTTCCCTAAAATGGAAAGAAGAGACAGTCTCTGACATGCACTCAGTTGCCTGCCTCTTCATCACGTCTCCCTGGTATGTCGACCTAGCCAGCCCACAAAGGAAGAGGACCCAGGCAGTCCTGGTGGAATCTGATAGGCTAGGGTCAGATAATAGGGTAGGAGGACTTCTATCAATGCAGTAGGGGAAGGGATTGGCAAGGAAGAGGGAGGGAGGGTCTACAAGGGGGATACAAAGTGAGTAAACTGTAAAAAATAAAATAAGAAGGAACTAGAAAAGAGGTCTGAGACTATGAAAAACTATGCAGATTATAAAGGTTGATTTAACTATGTTTTGCTAATGAGATGGCCATGAGACTACAAGATCCATGTGGCCAAATGTAATGAATTGAATAAGGAATGTCCTCCATAGGATCACATATGTAAAGATTTTTACCCAGTTGATGAAATGATTTGGGGAAATTATAAACTCTTTAGGAAGTAAACCTTCCTGGGGATATATATATATATATATATATATATATTCTTTATCCTTGGTATATTGATTCTTCAAAAAAAAAGAAATCTTGGCTGAATGCTTGATACTATCAAACCTGCAGTATCTTGAACATTTTTCACTTGATTGATATTTTGAAATATTTTGGCACTATAATCATCAGTACTGAGAATGACATTTTCAATAATTATGTCATATAAAATGACAGAATATGTTTAGAATCATTTCAAAAATTTTAGAAAATTTTCATGAAATTCAAGTGAGCAACTGAAGCACCAACTTTTAAAATCAAGCACTCCAGCACAATGCAACCTAATGATATGTTCATAGGATGCCTGCTCAGGAATGATGTTAGAAAATATATTTAATGTTTATGTTCTATAATCTGGTTAGTTGTGTGCAGAGAAAACTTCAAAATTACACTAAAAGCACTATAACTAATACCAAAATTGGATGTATTCTTAAGCTATGGTGCTTCAGGGATTATTAGTTGGTATTATTACAGGGTGTTAAAGGATATTTGATCACATTATGAACCCCAAGATTGTGAACCAGAAAAAAAAAAGTTTGTTTCTTCTTGTGGTGTGGCTCATCTCTAGCACATACCTTTCTTCTAAGAGCTTTCCGATTATTTTAAATGACTAGTAGTTTGGCTCAAAACCAGCACAAGCACTTAATCTAAGACATTTCTATAAACAGGATTAAATGAAGTTATCCCTAGGTCAAGAAGTGGAGCAAGCAACTAGTTGGTAGAAAGTGAACATGGAAAAAATAAAAAAAAAACATAAAATGTGAGAGGAAATCCAGAGGATGGATAGAGAGATAGACAGGAAATAGAAAGTGGGGGGACAGGCATTCAGATTGAAGGGTTTTTAATCAGAGTGGAGAAGGAAAAGAGAATTTTTTCTTCTGGGATGTCGATGGAGTGTGAAGGTCCTCCAGATGCTTTCTCTGCCTCTTTGAGCTAGAAATTTTTCACCATAGCATCTGGTTCCTGAGTGTTCATTGATAAAATCAAAAGATTGGAATCTAGTTTTTAAAAACAACAACAAGAATGAGCACTTGGAAACTAGTGTGCTCATTCTTTGGGGGGTTCAGAACTGTGGCTGCAGTAAAGTTACGAATTGTAACTTGGGTAAAGGCTTCCAGAAACAAACCTATTCATTACATTGTTGATGTTGAAATTAAATCTCAGTATCATATGCTAAGAAAACTTTTACTTGGCTAAGTTTTATATAATCCTTTCGTTGGGGATATAGCACACATTTAAGTGTTTGTACTCCGGAAGCTTTGATAGATGTCTCTATGTGAGGAAGCACCATACACTCTGGACAGAAAGTGTTGATATACAACACCTTAATTAAAAGTCTTAAAACTATGCAAGTAAAAAAGTTAAAACACTGAAGAAAGATACAGTAATAAGTAAAACATGCTTAAGTGACTGTAGTGTATGTTCATTTAAAAATGAATGACTTGGTATGGCATGCAAAATGTTCACTGACTCACATAAAGCACGAAGATGAAGATGAGACTGAGGAAGTAAAGAAAGTGAGAGTAACATTGTAAAGACCCTTTGATTTCCAGATTTCTACTTTAGGTAATAATAATGCATAATAACCAATCCATTTTGAGTGCTTCACGTTTTAAAAAATCATTGCAGATAGCAGTAAGGAAAACCAATAAGGATACAATTCAGAATGTAGGACCTTATTTCTCTTATCCTCAGAGGCAAAGACAGTTCATAACTCACAGTAGGTGTTCAACCCTGAAATTGGAATGTAATTAACTGGGATAGCAAAGCTGGTGAAATACTCTGGAGATATTAAATGCTATTCTGCAAATTGAATGTAAGTGGTGCAGATTTGTTTATTACTCCCCTAAGAATTTTTGCTTGCCTCACATTCCTTTCCTTCCTTCCCAGTGGAGTGGATATGGCATTGCCTCACTGCTTTCTGAGCACTCAGTAACATTCTGAATTCAGATCAGGGATTGATAAGGAAAAAAGGATCTCATAATATCCATAACCTCTTACTCACTGAGGTGCCTAGGGATTAGTTATGTCAATTGAAATAATCAATTGAAACTCTCAAAAATAGAGTTTTTGGGTGAGAACTAGCTAGAAGTTTAACTAAGCATAGAATAATCTGGTACTATGCAGAGGAAGACATGATTAATTCATGAAGAAGCTGAACTTGATTCTTATATCTTTTCGCACACGAGTCTGTACTGATAATGAATAAATGCCTCAGTAACTGGGACAAAAAATTTCAATATTGTTTTTCACAATTGTATTATATGTAAAGATGAAGTTACCTTTTGGTGCCATATAATAAACAAAGGGATTCATGTTGAATTCATTAGCAGCTTTTTGAAAGTTAATCATATATGGTATCATATACTCTTAAAGCTACAAATACCTGAATCTGCCAGTGACAACTATTATTTCTAAAGATGGATATTATAGCCCAGAAACAAATAGTCTTTCTTCCAATGTTGACAGTAAAAATCTAATCTTCTAACCTTCCAGTCCAAAGACTATCCAGTAGTCAAAAATGAAAATTATTATTCATGTAAAGACAATACAAAGAAAACATTAGAAGCATTAATTATTAAAGTCTTTTGCTGTGCTGATTTTAAGAGCTTCAGATCGGTATTGTATTTGCCACACTGCATTCTTTTTTTCTGAATAAGAGTACCCAATGTTTACCTAAATACGTAAGTAAATGAATTATAAATAGTAAATAACAATAAAATTGCAACAAATATGAGCATTGTGGGAATCTCATCCTCCTCTATCTCATCTATTGTACAAGATTACAATCCCACCAGCAATGGAGGATGGTTCCTCTTTCTCCACATCCTCTCCAGCATGTGTTGTCACTTGAGTTTTTGAAGTTAGCCATTCTGATGGTTGTAAAGTGAAATCTCAGGGTCCTTTTGATTTGAATTTCCCTGATGACTAACAATGTTGAGCATTTCTTTAAGTGTTTCTCTGTCGTTCGATGTTCCTCTGTTGAGAATTTTCTGTTTACCTCTGTACCCAATTTTTGTTTGTTGTTGCTGTTGCTCTGTAGGGCAGCTTGAGATCAGGGATGGAGATATCTCCAGATATCTGTTATTGTACAGGATTTTTTAGTTTGTTGGTTATTTTGTTGTTGTTGTTGTTTTTCCATATGAAATTGAGGATTGTTCTTTCAAGTTCTGTAAAGAACTGTGTTGGTATTTTGATGGGAATTGCATTGAATCTGTAGATTGTTTTGTTAGGATGGTCATTTTCACTCTATTAGTCCTATGTCCTATTGATCCATGAGCATGGTATATTTTTCTGTCTTCTAATATCTTCTTCAATTTCTTTCTTAAGAGACTTGAAGTTTTTTTTCAAACAGGTCTTTCACTTGCTTGGTTAGAGTTATATCAAGGTACTTTATGTTATTTGTGGTTATTGTGAAGACTTTTGTTCCCCTAATTTCTTTTTCAGCCCATTTTTCTTTTGTATACAGGAGGGCTTCACATTTTTTTGAGTTAATTTTGTATCCACATACTTTGCTGAAGGTCTTGATCAGCTGAAAGAGTCCTTTGGTAGAATTTTTGGGGTCACTCAGGCCAAAGAGAATAGAATTCAGAAGTTGAAAAAGACAGAGAATAGAACAGTAGCCTACCACAAAAGGCCTTTTAAAGACTCTATCCAGCAGAGTATTGAAGCAGATGCTGAGATTCATAACCAAACATTGGTCAGAATGCAGGGAAAAAGGGAGAAACCGAAAGACCAGGAGGGGACATGAGCTCCACAAGGAGACTAACAAAGCCAAATAATCTGGTCTCGTGGCAGGGGAGCTGCAGAGACCGATGAATTAAGCAATAACCATGCATGGTTTGGACCCATAACCCCTGTTCAGATGTACTCCAATCTCCATGTGGGTACCCAAGCAAGGAGAGCAAGGGCTGCCCCTGGCGTGAACTCAGTTGCCTGTTCTTTGATCTTCCCCTAATGAGGTGGCGTTATTAGGTCACAGAGAAAAAAAGATCCATATAATCCTGATGAGACCTGAAAGGCTAGTGTCAGATAGTAGGGGTGGAGGACAGCCCCTATCAGTGGACTAGGGGAGCAACATTGGAACGGAAAGAGAAAGGGAGGGGTGGTACTGGGAGGAGATGAGGGAGGGGCTTAAAGCCAGAATATAATGTGAATAAACTGTATTTAATAATAATTAATAATAATAATAATAAAGCAAAAATTGACCATTAATTGCATATATTTTATATAGGTATACACAATTGATAACACAGAGAAGATAATGAAACTCAAGATAGAAATTTAAATGTAAGCTACTCCTTAATGGATCTTGACTTTAAATTTCTGAATAAAATTGGAACCAAATCAAGATGATATTAATTTACTAAGTTCATATTTGCTTTTGACTGAGATAAATTTCAATGTTAAGTTTTTCTTCTTTCTGCTTAGATTTGTTGTTACCCTCAAGACATTAATTTATTGAAAGGGATAAGATATTATCTTTCAAAGGGAACGTCATAAATACTGCTATAAAGTATTTGTAATCCTCAAAAACAAATGGAGGTTTCATAAAGATTGTCAGCCGAAGAGGTTTTGCTGACAAAATCATATTAAGCAACTGCAATCGGGTTCCACATTGCACAATGGGAGTGTTTCCTCTATTAATCAATCACAGCTGGCTGATTATTCTAACAGCTGGATAGTACAGGACCTACTTCTCATCCTTTCCACTATTCTTGGGTAATAAACCCCAAATCAAGCGAAACCAGCTTTGGGGATTGTAATAGAAAACTGACATGTAAAGGAGTGAAGGATTCAATCTTCTTCATGTTGAAGTACTGCTAAGGACCTTACATAGAGCTGCTTTCAAGAACGTGGTGTGTCAGGGAAAGATCTGCCTACACTAATAAATATATTTCAATAAGGGGCTTCTCATCTCTCCTAGTGTCTTAGGAGCCATGCCATTACCTAATTGATTCTTGGGTAGTTTCGTTTCTGACATTTGGATAATATTTGGCATGGACGTTTGGATCTTCTCACATTACAAAAATGTGCATTTTGCTTTTGCAAGTTCAGTATAGCATCTATATAAAAATTTTTGGGTTGTCTTTATGTATAAATTTTTAGTTCTGAAAAGATAAATATGTTGTTATTCCACATGAAATTTGCTAAGTACCAAAGGATCAAAACTCAGGATGCCTAGAACCAGCAGATAATGTGTTGTTTCTTCCCATATATCAATCATTTTATAAAATGTTGATGGTTAAGTTTTAGCTCTTTGTCTTTGTCTCCATTCTAAGTACAATGTATACAAGGAGTTTATATTGCACTGGCTATTTCTCTTCCTAACTTTAACATAAAACAGTAACTTCTTCTAAAGTACACCCAAAGTAAATATGTTTAAGATAGTTTACTAAAGTTTAGTCACATACTTAACCAGCTGTAAAAGTTGTTTTTATTTCCTCAGATGAGGGAATGAGATAAGAGCCATATTCAGTCTTTACAAATTGGTTTGGATTGAGCCCAGAGCATTTCTTGTCTAAACATCCCTAGGTCTAATCCTGGAAGCTTCTAGCCTCCATACAGTTTAATCTGCAAACACGGACCTTGAAGGCTTCAGCTTCCAATCTCTATCTGCTCACCTAGGCATAGAATATTTTCAAACTCTGACACTTTTTGCTAAATAATCTCACCCTTTCCAGTTCTTGCTGACCTCTATCTGACTGGTTGAACTCATTAGGTATGGCTCAATATTCCACTCCAAGCTGACTGATTCAAACTGGATTGTTTCTGCTTCTCACAATATTGCTCTGCTTGGAAAATCTGCCTCTGAACTCCATGAACTGAATGCAAAAACTCTACTGCAGTCAAATGAACTGCACTGAACTGTACTGTGCTCCCAAACTCTACCTACTATACTGTCTCTCTTTCTCTTTCTCCACTGCTCTTCAGTAGTTTCTCTTTCCTATCTCTTCTCATGAGAGTTAGATATATACTACCTCTGATTCATCCTGTCAAATATTTCTCTGATTCTTTATTTTGTTCGTTCCTCAAATGTCATTATTTGGGATTAAAGGTGTATACAAAAGAAGAAAAATCTGTATGCTAAATTCCACTAAAGGCTTAAAAGTGCGTGCTAAGGGTGTATTTAATTAAGGGTGTATAAGGCTGTATCTCTCTGGATCACAGTGATCCCTTGCCATAACAGCCATGTTGCTCCTGTAGTTTAGGATTAGTATTCCTCTACACCTAGGTGTTAAGTGAGTTTGGGGAATCTGATGTCCAGTCCTCACAATTTACAAGGAAAGAACTGTGCTAGGTGAACCATCTTCTCAGTCCAATAAAATGGCTTTCCTAATCCACAAACATTTCATATAAAGAAAATTCAGAGACTTGGAAGGCTAGATTTATGTTTAGTTTCTTTGTATAGAAATATTTCTATACACTTTTAAAGAGTTTACTCCTTTTCTGCAAACCAAAAGCAAAAACCATGTAGAATGCAAAGATGGAACATATCGTTTCTCAAGTAAAATTAAAAATTAATGAAAATTTACTTGTCTCTTATACAAACTATGAACATAAATTTATCTGCTTTTGTATTTTGTATTTATTTGGGAAGTCTAAATATAAAATTTTTGTCACAGTTCATTGAATACAATAATACAAATTAGTGAAATTGATAGTAAATGAATAAATAATGAATGGATGAATAAATCTTTACAGTGCATAAAGGAAATGCGCTTCCATCTTTTTTGTAAAGCAGCCTACACCTGCAGTAACATACATCATTGCACTGAATGTAACCTCAACATATTTAAAATAAAATCCAGCAGGACCCAAAACACAGAATTCAAATTAAGGTCTTACAATGAACTATAAATCAGATAAAAGAGAAGATATTAATATGAGCTACCAACATTCTAGAAAAGGCCATAGGTAAACTAACTATATAGATTTAAATGAAAACCATGCATATATCCAAACCTTAACTTACTCATTTATTTAAAATATTGTCATTTCCTTCTTTAAAAATAGGTTTCACAGTCCACATTATGATTCGCAAAATATTATTTATGTTTCTGGCTTCTGAATGACATAATTAGGATCTTCGTTGCTCAGTTCTTCACTGTAGGCATGTCCCTTCTACTTTTTCCCACTTCATTTCCCATATAGAAACACCCCTTTCTGTCTCAATTTGGAAAATAAACATGCTTATATGAAATAACAAAATAAAATGTAAGATAAAACAAAAAAACAAGGCATCATAGTTGAAAAAGAAAAGAGAGAGAGAAGGAAAGGAGCCCAAGAGGTTAGAACAATTAGAACAAGAAACAAAGACCCACTCATTTACACATTCAAGAATCTAATATATACACTGAACTGGAAAATCTATACATAAAAGACTTGTAGATTAAAAAAGAAATAAAAAATTATATATGTTATGTATAACATATAGATTAATGAAATAATAATGAAAAGATAAAATTAAATAAAAATTAAGGGACAACATTATTAGATGCCTTTATGTTCATTTTCTGTGGGACATCTACTGCTTAGCATGCATCCTACACTTTAAGAATAGTTTGGTTCCACAGTGAAACTCCCTTGGAGGAAATGGAACTTTCTTTTTCAAGTTACTCTTGTTTTCTTTTTTAAATATGATATTTTAAAATTAATTAACTGATTAATTAATTTATTTTTCATTTTGTATCCCCAAATGTAGCCCCTCCGTCCTCTCCTCCTCTTTCATCGCTCCATCCCTCCCTCTTTCCCCTACCTCCCCTCCCCTACTCCTCAAAAAAGGAGAGCCCCCGTCAACCTCCCAGACACATTGAGTTGCACCAGTATTGAGTGTACCTTCCTCTTCTGTGTACTGGCAAGGGAGACACAGCAGAGGAAAGTGATAGGAAAAACAGGCAACAAAGTCCATGTTAGAGACAGAGTCTCCTTACTAGGGGAACCACATGTCTCTCAACGTGACCTACTTGCACCATTAGGTTTATTTCTAATGAGCAATGGTTTACTTTACTTCAAATGTCTTATTTATTGTTCATGTGCTTAATCGTTATTTATAATTTTAATGGAATTTAATACAATAATGTACAACTTCTCTATATCCACAACTTAAAACCAAGAGCTTTCTTTGTCTTTCTTATTTTTTATTTTTGTCTTTTCTTTGTAAGTTTAAGATGGAGCAGTCCAACTTCATGTGAAATCTATAAATATATGTTGTTGATTACTACCACAAATATTCCAGCTTCATTGTTAAACCACCATTTTAATTTTAAATTAAGTTCTCACTTAACATATAATCATATAATGCTTCCTGAAGCAGCAATGCTAAATAAAAGTGTACTCTTTAATGTGATAAATTTTCCACTTCATTACCATATTTTAACTGCTTCTGATATGTTTTATATTATAAAGTTTCATGTTGCATTAGAAATAAAGCTTTTTGATTTCTAAATTTTTTAATAATTTTTATTTTTTAATACTAATCACAGGTTATTTACTTTGTATCCCAGCTGTAGTCCCCTCCCTCATTTCCTCCCAATCCCAACCTCCCTCCCTTATCTCTTCCCTGCCCTTTTAAAGTCCCCTTCCATCTGCCCCTAGCTTATCAGGTATCTTCAGGACTGGATGCCATGTCCTCCTCAGAGGCCTAGCAAAGTTATTCCTCCTTGGGGGAGAAAGAAGTGCAGTAAAGAAGCCAGTCATTCAGTCCATGTCAGAAATACTTCCTGTCCCTCTTACTAGGGTACCAACTTGGATACTGAGCTATCATGGGCTACATCCGAGCAGGGGTTCTAGGTTACATCCATACATGGTCCTTGGTTGGAGAAACAGACTCATAGATGACCCCCATTCCCTGATATATTTTGTCTTTGTGGAGCTCCAATCCTCTCCCAGTTATATTAACTCCCCCTTTTATCATATGATTCCCTGCACTCTGCGGAATATTTGGTTATGAGTCTCTGCATCTGCTTTGATATACTGTTAGGTGGAGTCTTTCAAAGGCTCTGTGGTTGGTTCCTGTCCTGTTACTTGCTGTCTCCTACTTCCAATGTCCATCCCATTTGTCTTTGTAAGTGAAGATTGATCATCTTACTCTGAGTCCTCATTCTTGTTTATCTTCTTTAGGTACACATATTTTAGTATGTTTACCTAGCTTATAAGTCTATATAAGTGAGTATATACCATGTGTGTCTTTCTGCTCCTGGGATACCTCACTCAGGATGATACTCTCTACATCCCACCATTTGCCTGAAAATTTCACAATTTCCTTGTTTTTAATTGCTGAGTAGTTTTCCATTGTGCAAAAGTACCACAGTTTCTGTATCCATTCCTCCGTTGATGGACATCTGGGTTGTTTCCAGGTTCTGGCTATTATGAATAAAGCTGCTACAAACATGGATGAGCAAATGTCCTTATTATATACTTGAGCATATTTTGGATATATGCCTAGGAGTGGTATAGCTGGACAACAGAACAATAGTAATAAAAACTGCATGGTATTGGCATAGAAGTAGATTGAACTGTATAGAAAACCCAGAAATAAACCCAAACATCTATGAATACTTGATTTTTGAAAAAGAAGTCAAAACATACAATTGAATAAAGACAGCATCTTCAACAAATGGTGCTGGTCCAAATGGATGTCTACATGCTGAAAAATGAAAATAGATCCATGTTTATCACCCTGCACAAAACTAAAGTCCAAGTGAATCAAAGACCTCAACATAAAACCAGATACACACTAAATTGGTTAGAAGAAAAAGTGGGAAAGAACCTGGAACTCATTGGTACAGGAGACAACTTCTTGAACAGAACACCAACAGCACAGGCTCTAAGAGCAACAGTCAATAAATAGGACCTCGTGAAACTGAAAAAACTTCTGTAAAGCAAAAGATATTGTCATCAGAACAAAACGACTGCCTACAGATTGGGAAAGGATCTTCATCAACCCTATATATGACAGAGGGCTGATATCCAGAATATACTAAAGAAATTAAAAAGCAATAATTCAAGCAATCCAATTAAAAAAATGGGGTATGGAGTTAAACAGTGAATTCTCTGTAGAGGAATATAGAATGGCAGAGAAACACCTAAAGAGATGCTCAGTGTCCTTAACCATCAGAGAGATGCAAATCAAAACAACCCTGAGATTCCACCTTACACCCATCAGAATGGCAAAGGTAAAAAACTCAAGAGATAACACATGCTGGAGAGGTTGTGGAGAAAGGGGAACCCTCCTTCATTGTTAGGGGGAATGTAAACTGGTACAACCACTTTGAAAATCAATCTGGAGATTTCTCAGACAATTAGGAATGGTGCCTCCTCAAGATCCAGAAATAAAACTTTCTTAACACACTTGACTCTTTCTGCAATTGCATAAAAACAGTGCTTCATCAATATATTTATTCCTTTTATAATATAATGAATATGATAAACTACCAGAGTTCTCTACAGTATTCATTTTGTTGTTTCCTTAATTTATTTTTAAGCCTTCTTGTTATTCATATACAGGAGGGCTTCAGAATTTTTTGATTTAATTTTGTATCCACATACTTTGCTGAAGGTGTTGATCAGCTGAAGGAGTCCTTTGGTAGAATTTTTGGAGTCTCTCAAGTATACATTCATATCACCTGCAAATAGTGATACTTTCAAGTCTTCCTTTCTGATTTGTACCCCTTGATCTCCTTTAGTTGTTTTGTTGCACTAGCTAGGGTTTAAGAAGTATGTTGAAGATATAAGGATTGAATGAGTAGCTTTGCTTCGTTCCTCATTGCAGTGGGATTGGTTAAGTTTCTCTCTATTTAGTTTGATGTAGGCAACAGGATTACTATAAATTGCCTTTACTATGTTTAGGTATGAGCCTTGTTTGCTGATCTCTCCAAAACTTTAAGCATGAACAGATGTTTAATTTTGTCAAATGCTTTTTGGCATCCAAGGAGAAGATCATGTGATTTTTTTTTCTTTCCATTTTTTATATGGTGTATTACATTGATGTGTTTTCTTATGTTGAACCACCCCTGCATGCCTGAAATGAAGCCTACTTGGTCGTGGTAGATGATATCTTTAATGTGTTCTTGGGTTTGGTTTGCAAGTATTGTATTGAGTATTTTTGCATAATGTTCAGACGTGAGATTGGTCTGAGGTTCTCTTTTTGGGGTTTTTGTGCAGTTTAGGTATCAAGGTGACTATGGCTTCATAAATGAGTTCTGTAGTGTTTTTTCTGTTTCTAGAGTATTGGTGTTAACTCTTCTTTGAAGATATGGTAGAATTCTGCACCGAAACCACCTTGCCCTGGGCTTTAATTCATACCCAGCATAATGGCTAAGATCAAAAACTCAAGGGATGATGCATGCTGGAGAGGTTATGGAGAAAGAGGACTCCTCCTCCATTGCTGGTAGTAATGTAACTTTGTACAACCACTTTGGAACTCAATCTGTTGCTTTCTCAGAAAATTAAGAAGAGTGTTACCTCAAGATCCAGCTATACTACTCTTGAGCATATATACGAAAGAGTCTCACTCACATAAAAAGTACATTTGCTCAACTCTGTTCATAGCAGCTTTACTCACAATAGCCAGCATCTGGGAAAAACTAGATGTCCCTCAGTGGAGGAATGGATACAGGAATTTTGGTATATTTATACAATGGAATGCAACTCAGGAATTAAAAACAAGGAAATCATGGAATTTGCAGAAAAATGGTACTAAAAAATATCAACCTGTGTGAGGTAACCTAGAAAGCATAAAGTCACATATGGTATTTGCTCACTTATAAGTGGTATTACCCATATAAAAAGGATAAACATACTGAAATCTATAGTTCTAAAGAAGCTAAACAACAAAGAGAACTGTAGGGAAGGGAATGAAACCTCACCCAGAAGGGCAAACTGGATAGACATCAGTATTAGGAGAAGATAAGAAACAAGACAGGAGCCTTCCACAGTGGACCTCTGGAAGACCCTATCTACCAAGGTAAGGAAGGAGATACTAAGACTCATAGCCAAACTTTGGGCAGAGTGTTAGAAACCTGATGGAAAAAGAGGGAGAAAGAAAAACCTGGAGGAGACAGGAACTCTACAAGGAAAACAATAGGGCCAAAAAAAAAAAAAATCCTGACCGTATGGAGTACTGCAGAGACTGATAAACTCCAATGAAGGACCATGCATGGAGATGACCTAGACCCCTGTTCAGCTAAATCCCATAGATGCTCAGTTTCCAAGTGGGTTCCTTGTAAGGGGATTAGGGGTTGTCTCTGATTTGAACTCAGTGACTGGCTCTTTGTTCAACAATCCCTGGGGGTTGCGCCTTGCCAGGCCACAGAGGAAGAAGATGCGACCAGTCCTGAGGAGACCCTGATAGGCTAGGGTCAGATAGAAGGGGAGAAGATCCTCCCCTATCAGGGAACTCAGGAAAGGGCATGGGGGACGGAGAGAAGAGGGAGGGTGAATGGGACTCGGATGAGAAGAGGGGTAGGACTACAGTGGGAATACAAAGTGAATAAATTGTAATACATACATACATACATACTCATATACATATATAAATAAATAATAAAAAAGATAAATAGGTAGAAGCCTCTGTGAATACATGTGAAATAGAAAATAAATGTGCAGGGAAACTGAGGAGAATTGATCAAGTGTATATGAGACATAGAAATAGAAAAACCAGGAAGTAGTATGTGGATTAACCAAAAGTTAGGATCTATAGAAAACCTTATGTAAACCAACTATTTTACAAGTTAATTTGAAAACACTTTTAAAATGAGCTCAGAGATAATTACCCTACATGGAAAGACATTGTTGTTCCCAGACAACACAAGTTATTAAAAGAAATTGCAGTACAAGGCATGGAATGTCTTCCTACGAATTATGGGTCAGGTAGGCCCTTGAGGTCCCTATAACAACATGAGATACTGCGATTTCTCAGGTGCAATACCATAATTAAATGATATAAACCTGCTTTTGAAGACACTACATACTTTGGTTACAGGGCATAAAGAAAATAAAAATGAAACAAAGTTTTGTGGGTAATAAAGGTGGTGGATCAAAAATAAAGTTTAAGTAGAGGAATAAATATGGTCACAACACATTGTACAAAACTCTCAAATAACTAATATAATTTTTTAAAGGTAGAAACCAATCTTAAACTTAACAAAAAATAAAATAAAATAAAATAAAATAAAACAATCTCCCAGCTGATTAACTTTCATTGTGCTGACTATACCATGTAGGGTACATGAGGAAAAATAACAATAATTCAATGCCCAGAGCTAGACCCTGCATGCTGAAATACATTTTCATGCAAAATATGCTTTCGATGAAATAGTGGTCCAACTGTTATGGGGCAACTAATAATTTAACAATTGGCTATAGGGACTGCCCCACAGGAGGTAATATCCTCCCAGGTACAGTAACTGGTCAAAAGCCCCTTCAGAAGGCATTAGCCCCAGGGAAGAGCCCATTATTTTTATCTTGCTATGTGGTCTCATTGTGATATTGCTTTCTAGATAGTTACGCATATATTCACAGAACCAAGGTGCTACAAATATTTGTAAGAGTAAATTCATTTTGAAGTGGGGAACAGTAAATGGAGAAATGCATGGTTTATCAAAGCACTGGAAATTAAGGAGTGAATGTTAACTCATGAATGGACATTTTATATTAATCAACCACCACGAATCTCAAAGGAGATCAAGAAGAAAGACAGAATGGAAGTATAGGGGTTTGTGGAAGAAATATAATGGGATTTTTTGTGGTGGTGTGGGGTTGGGGTTGCGCTTTTTGGCCACAACACAGCTGCGGCAATCATGGCCTCCTAGCAGCTATGGGTTCTCTCACAGATATGCATAACTTGAAGCCAGTGAAAACGCAGCATAGATGGTATAGATAACCCTTCAGGCCCTTCTCTGTACTGAAAAGTTACTGATAGTAGCGAACTCTTGAGAAAGGAAGAATCAGTTTTTTTGAGGATATTGGCACATGTTAGTTTCACATGTAAGGCTGGATTGACCCACATCAATGAACATATGGGCAGCACTAAATGAACTTGGTGGACTGACAAGAAGAGGGCGATTAAATAGATGTGAATGTAGAAGAATACAAAGAGATCCCTATTTATCTCCCTGCACAAAATCAAGGCCAAATTGATCAACATAAAACATGCTACACTAAATCTAATAGAAGAGAAAGTGGAGAATAGCATTCAATGCATTGGTACAGGAGACAACTTCCTGAACAGAACACCAACAGCTCAGGCACTAATATCAACAATTAATAAGTGGAATGTCATGAAACTAAAAATCTTCTGCAAGACAAAGGACACAATCAATGAGAACAAAATGGTAACCTAAAGAATGAGAATAGATCTTCACCAACCCTACATCTGTGACAGAGGGTTAATATCCTGAACATATAAAGAAGAGACTATATACCAACAAACCAAATGACCTAATTAAAAAAAATAGGATACAGAGCTAAACAGAGAATTCTCAAATAAGGAA
>REGO01001079.1:295764-309098 GCA_010120015.1 Rhombomys opimus
GGGGGGGGCTAACAGAGGGAATACAAAGTGAATAAACTGTAATTAATAAAAATTAAAAAGTTTAAAAAAACTATTATGCCATCATGATGTTTTTCCCCGAGACTGTGCCTGTAAATTAATAGAATGCCTATGAACCTACACTTTCATTACACAGCAATCCTCATGTAAGCTACAAACTTCACTCATGTTCCTATGATCTCTCTCCACCTATGTGGTGTGTCAGGCTACAGTCCCTAAATCATTCCACTCAATGCTGGCTGTCATGTAGAAGTGTTCCTATGCAGTTACAACATCTGTAAGTAGTCTACCAGTGTTTTTCATAATCACATAAGTTTCAAACTGTTTCGATGTGATGTTAGGATTTTTGTGTCAGCTGAGAGATAAAGGGGCAGATAGTGACTAAATGTCACCACATCTGTAATAACTGTCTGGTGAAACAAATAAGAATATTTAGACATAGCGAGAGAAAGAATAGTGTACACTTACAGAGTTCTCTCTAATTGGATACATTTTAAATTAAAAGTTTAATGCCATAAAAATGCCTGTAACATGTCTCATTCATCAGCAGCCACATTCATTGTAACAAAGGTTGTGCAAATCAGAAGCATAAGACATTCTTTGCATGATGGTTACTTGATGTTATGTATGCCTTTGAACTGCACTTCAGAATTAGGATTGTGTCACAACTTTTGGCTGACAATTAATTCCCTGTGAATTAACTAGGCAATTCTGCCTCTAGAGTAAAAAAGCTGTACCTCTTTCCTATAACATTCTCTGTTTGGGTCCTGGAAGCTCCGATTATATGAAATTGTTTCCGCATTCTTGAGCTTAGATAACTTGAGTAGGTGTTGGTCTCTGACAAAAATGTGGCTAGCCATATAATTTCCTCTAAATTGATTTAAGGGTCAACTAGGTGGCTCATCAGGTAAAAATGATTGTCATCCAAGCCTGAGATCTGATTTCAGTTCCTAGAACCCACATTAAAAAAATGACAGGTTCAGTTATAAATATCTGTAATTCAATCAGTCAAAATGAAGTGGGAGGTAGAGAGAGAATGATCACTGCCAGCTAGAGTAGAATCTTCAGAACAGCTGAATAAAAACAGAACATTCCTCAAGAATATAAAGAGAAGTAATTCCCGCAAGATATCTTCTGACTTCTACATGCATGGAGTCACATATACATATATATATATATGTGTGTGTGTGTGTGTGTGTGTGTGTGTGTGTGCACCTGAACTATACATATATGCAAACATGCACACACAAAAACACACATGCATGCACGCAATTCAACCAAATGTATACACACATACATACATAATATAATTTTAAATTTAAGTATTGATGTAAGATAAAAATAATTCTTTAATCTATTTGGTATTTTAGGTGAAATGTGGTAAAGTGTAGTTGGATTTGGTCAACTTTTGCTGAGGTTCTTTTGAAAATTTAACAAAGTTGCAAGATGGCACAGTATATAGGGACAACTGTCACCAAGCCTGATGACTTGAGTTTGATCCCTACCTTCCAGTAATGGAAGGAGAAAACATATTCCACAAAGTTGTCCTTTTAAAGTTCACACGTGGGTATGTGTACATCCTTCCTCAAGTATCTCACATATACATTCTAAGTAAATATATTTCAAAATGAAAATAAAATAAAATTTAAACAAAAAGATAAATATGTGATTCTTTTTTTTTAATATGTAATTTCTACGTCAATGTAAGTTCTGGCATATCTGCCCAAAGGATGTATTTACTAATTATTCTCTCTGTCAGTGAGACAAATTTTTGCTGAATAGCCTTTAATATGTTAATTGTTGGATAAACTCTATATTGTAGCGAAATAGATTAAATGAATTATTGCTTGTATCTTGGCATTTTGTTTGTTCAAGAAAGTCATAGCAATAATGTTATAATAAGCTATAAAGCAAATAATAATTTTCAATTTTTTGGACTTGAATATTGACTGCTGTAGAGACAAGCACATTTATTTATGCACTTATAATTTAATACCAGAACAATTAATTGAAGTGTTATTAAATTTAAATATTTCCTTTGTACACTTTTATAAATGGTTTAGTTAAATTTAATTACAAAATGTTACAAGTAAATTGTTCTTATTATATCACTGAAGACATGATACATTTCTCAATTTTACATTTCAAACCAAAAAGAAATATGAATGCTGAAAGCAACAACAAAATATAGTCATTCTTCACATATTTGAAAGAAACATGTTTACGTATCTTTATAAGTAAGCATTTATACCTGCCTTAAATAATAAGTAAATAAAATGATAATAAGTACATGAGTAAATGTGATAATAAGTAAAGCCTTTAAAATATATTTTTTAAAAAACTACTTAAAGAAATAAAATGGATTTTTTGTTTGAGGCTCTTGTTTGTTTACTAATAAGCTTCACAATAAAGGAACTGAGCAGTTTTAACTCTATTCTTAACCCTCTAAGCTAATTTGCCTTCCTCCCAGTATACATGCCACGGACACTTGTATTTTGTAGCTTTCCTTCTCTAGGGCCTTCTCCTGATATCTCTAGGATCTCTCCCATCACCATGGATTCTTTTAAGGCACACATAGGAAAGTTAGGCCCAAACATGGTGATTTTAATTTTTAGGAAACAGAAAAGAAACTTAAGAAAACTAGCTTTAAATTGTTAATATAATGAAAAGTTAGAGTATAATAACTAAAGTAAAAGTAAGAATAAGTAAGTTACAGTCTGCTTCCCACAAACAATATGAGGCAATCTTCCAAGATGCTGGTGACAAAATCATTTTGTTTCACCCTGTAAGGAGAAATGTACCAAAGCAGGCCTCTTTCCTCAGGAACACATGGCTTCTCCACAACACTGTCACCAGGGTATCTACCACTGTCTCCTGGTGTTACACTATTTTAGTACACAGAGATTCACACTTTGAAAGTCTCTCTCTCTCTCTCTCTCTCTCTCTCTCTCTCTCTCTCTCTCTCTCTCTGTGTGTGTGTGTGTGTGTGTGTGTGTGTGTGTGTGTGTGTGTGTGTGTGTGTGGGGGTGTGTGGGGGTGTGTGTGTGTGTGTGTGTGTGTGTGTGTGTGTGTGTGTGTGTGTGTGTGTATGTGTGTGTGTGTGTGAGTGGAGAGATAACACCACACTTTTGAAAAATAACATAAAGGGGAACACATTTTTTAAAAGATTTTTTAGGTTATTACATTAAATTACAATAAAATGAATAATAAAACCTTAGAGAAATATAATACATTTATAAATCATCTCCTTTTCACATAATTAAGGAAGTGTTATTGTGAATCATAGTACCTCAGGCAATTAACTTCTCACCAGACAACTTTTTATTAGGCAACAGAAATTAGGATATGATAAGAATTTAAAAATAAAGCTTCCACCTTCAGCTTGGGCATTTCTTGTGTAGTGGAGGCAATACTGGAAGACTTTTTTTTATTGTTGTTGTTCGCTTTGTTCACCTAATCATCTTTCTAATTATTCTATGTGTGGGAATGTTTTGCCTATATGTTTGTGCTATACCTGAGCACTATGTATGTGCCCAGTGACCCAGAGGCAAGAAGAGGGTGCTGTGTTCCCTGAAACTAGTTAGAAAAAAGTTGTAAGTCTCCAAGTGGGTGTTCATGACTGCAGTCAGTTTCTCTGGAAAAGCACACACTGCTCTCAATTGCTGAATGATCTCATCAGCCCCTTAAAGTAGTAAATAAAATCAGAAACAAAAATGACACAGGTATTGTTCATTAGAAAAGTTATGTGCATAAGTAACATCATATGATAATAAGTGGAGGTGAACAAAGAGCAGGGAACCAAGTTCATACCTGTGACTGCCCCTGCCCCCTGAGCTGCTCAGGGGCTACACCCTTTTTTAACTGCTTACTTTATTTATTTTTTAATATTTATTATTAGTTTCATTTTATTAACTCTGTATCCCAACTGTATCCCACTCCCTCATTCCCTCCAAATCCTACCCTCCCTCCCTCATCTCCTCCCTGCCCCTTTCCAAGTCCACTGATTGGAGAAAACCTCCTCCCCTTTCATCTGACCCTGTTTTATCAGGTATCTTCAGGACTGGCTGCAAAGTCCTCCTCTGTGGCCTAGCAGAACTGCTCCTCCCTTGGGGGGTGGGGAGGTCAAAGAGCCTGCCATTGAGTTCCTGTCAAAAATAGTTCTTGTTCCCCTTACTATGGGAAACCAATTGGTTACTGAGCTACCACATGCTACATCTGAGCAGAGGTTCTAGGTTATATCCATACATGGTCCTTGGTGGAGTATCAGTCTCAGAAAAGACCTTGTGCCAGATATATTTGGTTCTTGTGGAGCTCCTATCCTTTCCACATCAGACTAACTCCCCCTTTTTTCATATGATTCCCTGCACTCTGTCGAAAGTTTCCTTATGAGTCTTAGTATCTGCTTTGATACACTGATAGCTAGAGTCTTTCACAGGTCCTCTGTGGTAGGCTACTGTCATGTTACTTGTTTTCTCCGACATCCAATGCACCTCCCATTTGTCGTTCTAAGTAAGGATTGAACATCTTACCCTGAGTCCTCTTTCTTGTTTACATTCTTTAGGTGTATAGATTTCATTATGTTCATCATATCTTATAGGACTACTTGAGTGAGTCTATACCATGTGTTTCTTTCTCCTTCTGGGATACCTCACTCAGAATGATCTTTTCTAGATACCACCATTTGCATGTAAATTTCATAATTTCCTCATTTTTGAATGCTTAGTAGTATTCCATTGTGTAAAAGTATCACAATTTCTGTATCGATTCCTCCCTTAATGGACAACTGTGCTGTTTCCAGATTCTGGCTATCACAAATAAAGCTGCTACAAACATGGTTGAGCAAATGTCCTTGTTGTGTACTTGAGCAAATTTTGGGTATATGCCTAGGAGTTGTATAGCTGGGTCTTGAGGAAGCACTATTTCTAATTGTCTGAGAAAGTGCCAGACTGACTTCCAAAGTGGTTGTACCAGTTTACATTCCCACCAGCAATGGAGGAGAGTTCCCCTTTCTCCACAACTTCTCCAGCATGTGTTGTCCCTTGTATTATTCATCTGGCTGTTGCAAATAACGGTGCTATGAACATAGTTGAGCAAATATCTTTATTGAATGGTGGGGCATCTTTTGGGTATATACCCAGGTGTGGTATAGGTGGACCATGAGGTAGTACTATTCCCAGTTTTCTGAGAAAGTGCCAGATTGGTTTCCAAAGTGAATGTACAATTTGAACTCCCATCAGTAATGGAGGGGAGATGTGGAATTTCTCCTCATCTTCTTCAGCATGTGTTATCACTTGAGATTTTGATCTTAGCCATTCTGATCTGTGTAAGATGGAATCTCATAGTTGTTTTGATTTGCATTTCCCTGATGACAAATGATGTTGGGTATTTCTTTAAATGTTTCTCTATCATTTGATATTCCTTTGTTGATACTTCTCTGCTTAGCTCCATAAACCATTATTTAATTGGATTATTTGGTTTGTTGGT
Organism: Rhombomys opimus; assembly: GCA_010120015.1. Taxonomy (NCBI): domain Eukaryota; kingdom Metazoa; phylum Chordata; class Mammalia; order Rodentia; family Muridae; genus Rhombomys; species Rhombomys opimus. Next base: position 301,267 of record REGO01001079.1, read on the forward strand.
GTCTAATTACTTGAATTCTTTATATATTCTGGATTCTGGTCCTCTATTGGATGTAGGTTTGGTAAGGATCTTACCTATTCTATAAGCTGTTGTTTTGTTCTGTTGTCAATGTCCTTTCCATTACAGAAGATTTTAAGTTTCCTGAATTCACATTTTTTAAGTTTAGATCTTAGAGGCTGAGCTGTTGGTGTTCTGTTGCTGTTGTTGTTTTAATTTTTGTTCTTCTCTCTTGCATTACTGCAATTTCCCCTCACACAAGTCTTTCCCCATATCTCCCTTTTCCCCCAATTAACCCCCACCCCATCCGTTCAGAGAAGTTCAGGCTTCCCAGGGACATCAACCAAACACAGCATAACAAGCTGCAATAACACCAGGCACATACTATCACTACATCAAAGATGAACAAGGCAACCCTGTAGAGAAAATATGGTTCTAAAAGCAGGAAAGACTCAGAGACAGTACCTGCTCCCATTATTAGGAGTCTCAGAGAACATCAAGCTTTTCAACCATATGCAGAGTACCTAGTTCAGACCCCTATAGGATACCTGATCTCTGCGTTCCTCCATGAATCATGATCAGTTGATTCATTGGGCCTTATTCTTGCAGTGTCCCTGATTTCTCTGGTTCCTCTGATCCTTCTTCTTCCTCCTTTTCCTCCTCCTCTTCCTCCTCCTCCTCCTCCTCCTTCTCCTCCTCCTCCTCCTCCTCCTCCTCCTCCTCCTCTTCCTTCTCATCTTCGTCCTCAGGACCCATGAGCTTTACCTAATATTTGGCTGTGGGACTCCTGCATCTGTTCCCATCAGTTGCAGGATGAATTCTCTCTCATGATGATTATGGTAGGCTCCAGTCTCAGAACATTCTGCAAGCATAACAAACTACAGGTAGAAAATTTTTGTGACTGGATTAGTGTCCCTGTCCCACCTGAGGCCTTGCTTGCTTACAGAAAATGACCAGGTGAGACACTGTATCCCCCATTACTAGAAGTCTTTATTATAATTAACTTTATGTATTCCATGAAGTTTCCAAAGCACTAGATTTCTACCTCACCCCAAAATTGCCCCCCATTTCTACCTCCCTACCCTTCAGCCTGATAGCTTCTTTTCCCAACCCTACCACAGTCTACTTGCAAATTTTTCTCTGTTTCCCTTTCCCATGTTGATCCTTGCATACCCCCTTAAGCCACCTTTGTTACTTAGCCTCCCTGGGTCTATGAGTTACACAAAGCTTTGATTTCTTTTATTACTTTACAGCTAATATCCACTTATATGTGAGAACATACCATGTTTGTCTTCCTGGGTGTGGGTTACTGCACTCAAGAAATTTTTTTTTTTTTTTTTTAGCTCCATCCCTTTGGCGGCAGACACTTCTGAGCAGTAGATGCTCAACATAAAACAAACTCAATGAATCTTCAAATGTTATTTGTCTTATATTGCTCTGTCAGTGCATTTTTTTAACTTAAAAGTCCTTTATGTTATAGAGTGAAACAGAGGTGAAAACGTAGGAGTGCCAGCAACAAAATGCCACTGCCAAACGCAGGCACCCAGTCCTGAGGATACCTGTTAAAACAGGGTCAGATGAAAGGGGAGGAGATCCTCCCCAATCAGTGGACTTGGATAGGGGCAGGGAGGAGATGAGGGATGGTGGGTGGGATTGGGAGGGATACAAGTGGGTACAGAGTTAATAAAATGTAACTAATAATAAAAAATTAAATTAAATTAAAAAAATAAAAGTAAATTTAAAAAGTCCTTTGTGTATTTATTATATCTTCCGATGGAACTCTTTCAAGGGATGCTTGAATGCATGAATCCTTGTTTCTCTATGTCTCAGAGTTCCTTAGAGTAGCAGAAATTATAGAATGAGCATATAGATAGATCAATAAATAAATAGAAAATAGGTAGATGAAATATAGATTAATAGAGCAATATATATATATTGAGAAAATACATATCTAAAATATATACATAATCTTAATATATAATATAATAATTGTATTTAATATATTTACAGTTTATTAGAATGGCTTACAGGCTGTGATCTATTCTAACAATGGCTGTCTATCTATAGAAGGTCCCAGGATCCTTACTTTTTTAGTTCACAAGATTAATGCCTCAGCTGGTCTACAGTATATGCAAGAATACTAAAGAAGTAGGCTTTAATGACAGTGAAGGAATGAACTTGCCAGAAAGCAAGCCCACAAAGAAAGAAAGCTTTCTTCTTTCTTGTCCTTTTACAGGTTGTCGGTCGATGTGGCACAGATGACAGTTAGATCAACCCACCTCAAATAATCTATATTGAAGGTATATCTTCCCACTACAAAATAACATTTAAAATTGATCTTTTAAATCTTTTAAATACAAATGATTTAATAAAGGGGAAAAATTCACCAGAGCAGTACCCAGCCACTTATGTCTTAGTTACTTCTGGATTTAGGCAAGATGATAACCACGTGGAAATCCCTAGTAAGGGGAACAGAAGCTGTCTCTGACATGGCCTCAGTGGCTGGCTCTTTGGTTGCCCCCCCCCGTGAGGTGGCCTTACTAGGCCATAGTGAAAGAGGATCTATCCAGTCCTGATGACAACTGATAGTCTAGAGTTAGATAGGAGGGGAAGAGGATCTCCCTGATCAGTGGACTAGGGAAGGGACATGGGGTGGGGGAGGCAGGGTGGAAATGGGAGGAGATGAGGGAGGGGGCTGCAGAAGGGATACAATGCAAATGAATTAAAATAAATAATAATAAAGAAGAACACTAAAACAAAAATATCATGCCCTATTTGTGGAATTAATTAGTCTTCTTTATTTTTTGTTAATGGACAGAAATGGCCCTCTCTTTACAGTATTGGCCCAAGAATTGACTGAGTTAACAAAATCAAAATGTGTGACATTTAATATTCTAAACCAATATTAAGTAGTAGCTGTCTTGTGTCTCTAATCCCCACCTACTATCATAGATGTATACCTATAACATTAATGTCATTTTTTAATTCTCAAGAATCCAAGCTGTCAAGGGAAATCTCACGATGGATGAATTAAGTGTGGCCATGCCCTGACAGAACTTTCAACATGTATTGCTCCAGTGCACTTACTAGAAAAGGCATACTGAAAAATTACTGCTCAATGCCATTTATATTAAGTATTCAGAAAAAGAAATTACAGAGTGGGAAGCCTGCTATTATTTCTACTAAGAAAGCCACTTGCAATTTCTCTCGCTAAAATATTATTTCTCAGTGTCAACTTTAAATAGGTAGATGAAGAATTCTCAAATATTTTCAATATAATCCAATTAAGATGTAACACTAGCAATTAAGAAAGATGATCATAATTTGAAAACTTTCCTGCACAAATAAAAAAGAACTTCATAAAATGCATGATTTTCTCTATATAATATGATAAAATGTGAATGCTTTTAATTTTTTTATATTCTACAAAAATAACAATTACTGAGCTAATGGAAAAGATAGAGAAATTAGTGTCACCACCCAAAACAATTTTTTATCAGCAGTATAATAGCAAATATTTCCAGTACATATATCTTACAGTGTAAGCCCAACAGATTGTAAAGTAAAGGATATTGAAAAGGACCCACAGATCCTCCACAGGGCTATAAGACTCTTCCATAGGAAAACACATAAAAAACTTGCTATTTCCATGAGGTATTGTGCAGTTTGATACCCCATAATGGAAACTGAAAGAATAATTGATATTATGATAAATGAGACAATCTTTTTTGTTGTTTGTTTGTTTGTTGTTTTACTTAGCTTGCTTAGTGCAGGCATTGTAGGCATGTGCCACTCTGCCTAACCTCATGATGCACATTTCTCTTTCCTTTCCAATTAGAATCACAGTAAGAGACCCATGTTATCTTTTTTGTTGAGATACAATGTTGGAAATATAATGTGATGTTTTTGGCATAATATTAAGGAACATGTCTAGAACACTAATAGCAAAGAAAAGGGACACAACAAGGTAAATTTTGGCAATTAATGTAACTTGTATGACACTGGTGCCTCTGCTTTACCACATATTTGCTAAAGCTATACTTTCTGTTCCTCTAAGCAGTGCAGAAGCATGAGAAGACATGCCCCTTGTTGGAAAAGCTCAATGAAACTACCTTTAAGTTTTTTTATTTTAATTTTTATATTAATTAAAGTTTATTCACTTTGCATCCCAGCTGTAGCCCCTTTCCTCATCCCACACAATCCCACCCTCCCAACCTCATCTCCTCCCATGCCTCTCTGATAGGGGAGGTCCTCCACCCCTTCCATCTGACCCTAGTCTATCAGGTCTCATCAGAACTGCCTACATTGTCTTCCTCTGTGGCCTGGTAAGGCTGGCCCTGCTGAGGGGGAGGTGATCAAAGAGCCAGCCACTGATTTCATGTCAGAGACAGTCCCTGTTCCCCTTACTTGGACACTGAGTTTCCATGGGCTACATCTGAGCAGGAGTTATAGGTTATCTCCATGGATGGTCCTTGGTTGGAGTATCAGTCTCAGAAAAGACTTTAATTGTAAGTATACAATTATACTTGAGCATAAGTGAATTTGTTATTTATTTAACATGTGCCATTTCACAAGAATCAATATGGGATCATACTCTTTCTCATATTTAAGGTACATAGACAGAAATAGGCAATTAATAACAAAGAAAATGCACAGCTACTAATTCATTAAAGTACCATGATTGGAGCTAAAACTTGAGTAATTTTAAATTTGTATTTACATGGTGAAAGACTTTCTGGAATACATACTCCTTTATGAATAAGCTCAGAAAACAGTGCATTTTCAGAATGCAGAAAACAGTGAATGTTTAGTTTTATTTATTTGGTTTATTATTTATTACTTCGGCTATCATAATAACCAGGTTTGTCTTGGCTCACTGGAGACCAATTCTGTATATTTAAAACATATGAAAGCCCTCAGATGTAGCCTTTGGTCACCTCTTCCGGCCATTAAACACTTCTGTCTGCGGATATCAGCTTCTTTGATGTTCATTCTTTATGCAAGCCTGATTAACTTTAAGTTCTGAAATGACACTGACAAACATTCAAACACTTTTAGAGAGCACTATTCCTATTTGTCTGAGAAAGTGCCAGAAGGATTTCCAAAGTGGTTGTACAAATTTACATTCCCACCAGCAATGGAAGAGGGTTCCCATTTCTCTCCAACTTCTCCAACATGTATTGTCACTTGAGTTTTTGATCTTAGCCACTCAATAAGTGTAAGGTGAGATCTTAGAGTCATTTTGATTTGCATCTCTCTGATGGTCACGGACGTTGATCATTTCTTCAATGTTTCTCTGCCATTCTACACTCCTCTACAGAGAATTCTCTGTTTAGCTCAGTACCCCATATTTTAATTGGATTACTTGATTTGTTGCTTTTTAACTTCTTTAGTTCTTCACATATTCTGGATATCAGCCCTCTGTCAGATATAGGATTCATCCTTCCCCAGTCTGTAGGCTGTTGTTTCGTTCTGATGACAGTGTCTTTTGCTTTAGAGAAGCTTTTCGGTTTCATGAAGTACCATTTATTGATTGTTGCTCTTAGAGCCTGTGCTGTTGGTGTTCTGTTCAGGAAGTTGTTCCCTGTGCCAATGAGTTCAAGGATCTCCCCCAGTTTTTCTTCTAACAGGTTTCCCAGTTATATCACTCCTGGAAATATATCCAAAAGATGCTCAAGTATATAACAAGGATATTTGCTCAACATGTTCATAGCAGATTTATTTGTAATATCCAGAAGCTGGAAAAAAACCCTCAGTTTTCCCTCAGTTAAGAAATGGATACAGAAATTGTGGTACATTTACACAATGGAATACTACTCAGCAATTAAAGCAAAGAAATCATGAAATTTGCAGGTAAATGGTGGGGTCTAGAAAAGATCATCCTGAGTGAGGTATCCCAGAAGCAGAAAGACACACATGGTATATACTCACTTATAACTGGATATTATACATATAATATAGGATAATCATACTAAACTATGTACACCTAAGGAAGCTAATCAAGGAGGAGGACCCTGGATAAGATGCTCAATATTTATTCAGAAAGGCAAATGAGATGGACATCAAAAGAAGAAGAGAAAAGTGAACAGGACAGGGGCCTATCACAGAGGGCCTCTGAAAGGCTCCACCCAGCAGGGTATCAAAACATATGCTGTGATTCATGACCAAACTTTGGGTAGAGTGCAGGGAATCTTATGAGGGAAGGGGGAGAAAGAAAGACATGGAGGGAATAGGACCTCCACAAGGGGAGCAACAGAACCAAAAATCTGGGCACAGGGCTCTTTTCTGAGACTAATACTCCAAACAAGCACCTTGCATGGAGATAACTTAGAACCCCTGCACATAAGTAGCCCAAGGAAGCTCAGTGTTCAAGAAGGTTCCCCAATAATAGGACCAGGGACCATTGCTGACATGGACTCATGGGCTGGCTCTATGATCACCCCCACTTAAGGAAGGAGCAGCCTTACAAGTCCACAGAGGAAGACAAAGAAGCCAGTCCTGATGAGATATGATAGCCTAGGGTAAGATGGAAAGAGAGAAGGACCTCCCCTATCATTGGACTACGGGAGGGACATAGAAAAAGAAGAGGGAGGGAGGGTGAAATTGGGAGGAGGTGGGGGAGGGAGCTACAGCTAGGATAAAAAGTGAATAACTGTAATTAATAAAACTTTTAAAAATTAAGTGAAATGAACAAGAACTGAAAAAAATTCATTTTGTAGAAAAGCAAATCATGAGTAATCTAGGAAAATATTGTCAGTCTGTTATCTTGGGCCCAAATCTCTTCTTTTAAAACCAGAGAGAATCTTTGACCCAATTTTTTTTTTTCCAGGACCACTATTTTCATCCTCACTGCTGGGAAAGGGAAAGTAACATGTTGTATGCCTTTGGGGAAGAACAGGACTTTCTGAAATAGAAACAAATGTGGCAAGGCCAAAGAAACTAATTTATACTATCACCCAATAACAGCAATGGATTAGGTACTGTTGTTTAAATATGATATTTAAAATCACTCCGAATGTTTATTTCATATCTCTCTTCACCCCAATAGCACGGAATCTACACGTACAAATTTCAGATTATTATTATAAAACTTCTGCATGGTTCACAGAGCACTAATTTCTTCAAAGTGGAAAATTCTTTTGGAGTTAAATTATATAATGTACCATCCTGAAGATGAACATCGAATATTTTTCTTCATCAACAAAGAAAACAAGATTGGCAGAGATATTCCAGTGTAATTCAGAGATGACTATTTATGTGTTTTCTTATTATTGTCAATATTGTTTCCATCCTCTTCCTGGGTTTTAAGAAAAACATAAAATAACCCCCTGTGACAAAGTGCTGTTTCTATAACCAATGTTCTCATGTTCGTTCTTCATCAGGCTGCAATTCCATTTAGTTCTCATAAAATAAATGGAGCTGTTCCATTTTTTTATTCTTCTATGGTTGTTTTTCAACTCCTACATGGAAGGTGTAGTGGTGGTGATTTAAAGCGATGGAAACTGCCCTGAAAGTCTTTCTAGGTGGAGTTCAGGTTGTGATTAACTTTATCCTTAGAGTCTTTTCCAAACTTTCTATTTCTCAACTCGAATCATATAGCTGACAATACATTTAAAAAGGCACATACTACAATTGGATTGATTCTGAGGTCAGTATTTGTTGTTGTTGTTACTGTTCATTTAAATCTTCTGAACGGAACATAGACAAACCAGAAAGTCTTCTGTATATACAGATTCTACCTTTGAAGGCTTATTTATTGCCCGGACATCAAGTGTTCTTATACTCACAGTGTTCAACAATTTCTTTAACAATGGTGAATGCCTAGGAAAACATTT
>REGO01001080.1:56837-83823 GCA_010120015.1 Rhombomys opimus
TTTTTTTTCAGATATTGCGATAGTGACTTTGCTTTCTTCATGGTCCCATTTGACAGGAGCACTTTTTTTTCTGGCAGAGAGGGTTTATTGACAGTACATCAAAGTAAGAGAGTCAAGGTGGAAAGAACTTAAAACAACTCGCCTCATTCCATATGCAGAAAAGAGCAGAGAGAAATGAATATGTACATGTTTTTTTGTTTTGTTTTTGTTTTGTTTTGTTTTGTTTTGTTTTGTTTTTTTATCTTTTACCATTATCATACAGTTCAGGACAAAAAAACTGAAAAATAGTGCCTGACACCATACCAATCAACACAATCAAACCAATCTCACACAAACATTCCTACAGTCCAACCTGATCTGGACAACCTCTCATTGAGTGTCTTTTCCAGATCAGACTGTGTCAAATTGAAAACAACCATCACTTCATCTACTACAGAGAGACACTTGTGCAAACATGTTCATTGCTTTTCTATTCATAATAACCAGAAATTGAAAACCACCAAGATGTCCATCAACAGTAGAAATTATAAAGAAAATGTGGTAGATTTACACAATGGAATATTATTTAGCAGTTAAAAATGAAATTATGAAACTTTCAGTTAAAGGGATGAAACTAGAAAAAAAATCATCCTGAGCAAGATAACACAGACCTCCAAAGACAATTTTGGTATGTATTCAGTTATATGTGGAAATTAGCTGATAAACCAATGATAACCAAGCAAGAAGTAACTAATCCTTATCTGATTTGACTTAACACCCACTCCACAAGATAGAATGCATAACTGATACTACTTGAGTGACCAAGAGCCAGAGAGTAGACAGCCAAGGGACCGGAGGTAAAATCAAATATTACTGTTCTAAAATAAACAAATCCATACTCATAAAATAGCCTTAATGATACCCTGCCTGTACTCATACATAAGTGCTTTGCTCAGCCATCATCAGAGAAGTTTCCTCCTACAACAGATGAAAACAAATACAGAGACCCATAGCCAAACATTACTCAAAGAATGAAAGACTTCTTAGCAATTAGCCATAAATAGAATGTTTCCATCAAATCCCACTCCTCGGGAATCAGGAAGCCCTGTAGAAAGGGAGGCAGCAAAACTGTAAGAGCCAGAGAAGATAGAGAACACCAAGGAAGAAAAGTCTATAAAACACAGGGGGACATAGGCACTTATGAACTCATGAGACTGAGGCAGCGTGCGTGGGATCTGCATGGGGTCTCACCAGATGGGGTCCTAGAGCTGAAAGAATGAGTCGATACATGCTCTTCCCTAATCCAGAAGCTATCTCAAAACTGATAACCCCTTGCAAATGAAAGTTTCAAGTTTAGTTTCATCCAAAGGAGTCTCACTGAGAAAACAAATAACTCAAAGGTAGGCTGCAACTCCAGTTGTAGATGACCAACAGAAAATGAACTAAGTGGCATCATCGGAGATTCACTGTCTGATAATCTCATGTCACAACTTTCCCTTTTTAATTTTTTGTCATATAATATTTATTATTGATTTTATATTTATTTTAAATATTTAAATTTATGTTAAATATTAAATTCATGTTATTACATTTAAATACTTATTTTTAATTTTTAAAATATTATTTTTTATATATAAGATTTGTCATTTGTATATAGAAAGGTTACTGATTTTTGTGTTTTAATTTTGTATCCAGCTCCTTAGCTGAAAGTGTTTATCAGCTCTTGTTTTCCAGTGGAATTGTTATGGTAATTTATGTATACTATCATATCATCTGCAAATAAAGATACTTTGACTTCTTCCTTTCCAGTTTATATTCTCTTGAGTTCCTTCAATTGACTTTTTGGTATAGCTGATATTTCAATGACTATATTGAATGGATATGAAGAACATGAATAGTCTTGCCTTGTCTTGCTCCTTATTTTAATGGAATTGCTTGTTGTTTCTCTCCAATTAAGTTGGGTTGGCTATGGATTTGTTGCAAACTCCCTTTATTATGTTGAGATATGTACATTGTATTTCTAATCTCTCCATGATTTTGAACATGAAGGAGTGTTGGATTTTGTCAAAGGATTTTTCTGCATCTAATGGATCAGTATGTAGTTTTTGTCTTTCCTTTTGTTTATAAGGTGGATTACATTTATCACTATAAGTGTGTTGCACCATCTCTGCATCTCTGTAAAGAAACTTGCTTTATCATGGTAGATGACCGTTTTGATGTGTTCTTGGATTCAGTTTGCAAGTATTTTATTATGTGTTGAATCTAAATTCATAAGAGAACTTGGTCTATAATTCTTTTTGTTAGATTTATGGGGTTTGATTATCAGGGAAAATGTTGCCTCATAAAACAATTTTGGCAATATTACTTCTGTTTCTATTTTGTAGAATAATTGGAGGAGTGTTGGCATTAATTCTCCTTTGGTAGAAATCTGTGCTAAAACCTACTACCCCTGGGCTCTTTTTGGTTGGGAGGTTTTTAATTACTGCTTCTATTCTACTAGGGGTTATAGGTCTGTTTAAATTGATTATCTGATCTTGATTTAACTTTGGTAAGTGGTTTGTATCAAGATAATTACTCATTTCTTTTAGATTTTCCAATTTGTTGGAGAATAGGTTTTCAAAGTATGCCCTTAGGATTCTCTGGATTGTCTCTGTATCTATTATGTCCTCCTTTTAATTTCTAATTTTTGTGTTCTCTCCACCTTTTAGTTAATTTGGATTTGTCAGTCCCATTGTTGTTCTCAAAGAATAAAATCTTAGTTTCATTGGTTCTTTGTATAGTTTGTTTGTTTCTATTTTATTGACTTCTGCCCTGACTTTGGTTACTTTTTTCCATTTATTTCTTTTAGGTGTGATTTCTTCTGAACAATTCACTATTGAATAAAAAGTCATTAAAACAGAAATTAAAGAGTTGAATGAATTACAAATACAAAACATACTCAAACTTCTCAGATGCAATGAAGATGATTATAAGTGGCAAGTTCATAGCACTAAGTGCCTATATAAAAACAACAACATCAACAACAAAAGTTGAAAAGATCTCAAACATAGAGATTAATAGCTAAAATGCATTTCTTATAGATAACACATAGATAGGTTTTGTTGCTAGATCTATTCAGTTAAGCCTGTGTCTTTTGAATGGAGAGTAATAGCTCTTGATATTTAGTGTTATTATTGAGATAGGTGTGTTTATTGAGGTCATTAAGTTGTTGGTTTTTGTTGTCATTTTTTTGTGCTCTTGTGGTACTTTATGTTTTAATAATTATGGCTTCATACTACTTTCTTCAACCAAAAGTTTTTTGTTTTGTTTTTCTTTTGCTTATTTATTTTTGTTGTTTGTTTTTCCCTAGGAGATGCAGATTATTGGAGAAAGCCACAACTTGTCAAAATGCAGAGAACAATTGACTGGTGTGTCGCCAGGCTCAGTTGATATATGTACAGCATAAATCTTATTCCAAAGGCTCTGGGAACATAATGGAAAAGAGGAATTGAAAACTGTAAGAGACAAAGGACCTGTGGAACTGAGGAAAATATTTTCTATACATTGAAGGAAAACTGCACCCATAAAATCTTAACAAAATGGCTGCCTAAAGAAGAACCGGAAAATTACAATACCAACTGATAATCCAATGTAAGTGAGGAAATTCTCATATGGCTCTATCCCTAGATAACTATCTAAACACAATGACTACAGAGAGAGAGAAACACCCTCCACCAAGAACAAGCTGCCAATTTGGTTTTTTCATACCAAATGATCGGCCATAAAAACATATATATATAAACAACACCACTCAGTAATTCGCATATGGATATATATGTAATAATAAATATTGTTTAAAGATATATTTAAAAATCAATATAATGCAAATGTATACATATCTATTTGTAATAATGAAAATTAAAGGAGAGGCTGTCATGAATCATGGGGACACTGGAGGAATTTATGTGTGGAGATAATGGTAGTCATGATGCAAATATAGTACTCATGTTAGTAATTCTTACAAAAAAATAGAATGAAAACAACATATGTAAACTTCAGAAAACATCACCAGTGACTCCATAGCCAATCATTTTTATGTGTTATCCAGTACTCTCAAGAGATTGCTACATTTGGTGTGATTATTCTTTCTCCTTTCCATTTCCATGTATCTTTAAAATTACAATTTAATTCCTGTAAGACCAACAAAGATGAAGAATATCCAGTCCCTGATAGTTGTTATGTGCTTTGATAATAATCTGCTTACTCAGTTTTGTTTGTTATTCGAGCGGTGTCTTCATTTTCTTTATTCATTATAAGAGATAAAGAAATTTTGATTTCTATACATGAGCTTTTACTTGATATGCTCAATTTATTCAGCACAAAAGGAAGGCAGTTTTTCTCTATTGTATGTTGGGAACTGTTCTAATGCTGGCCCTCAAGATCTGGTTACACCTATCCTTGTTTTGTAAACCTGCCTAAAACACACCTGATTGGGTTGATTAAACAGCCTATACCTAGGCAGAGCAGAATGGGACAGGCCTGGCTAGGGTTACCAAGCTTTTGGTTCAAGAAAGAATCATGGGAATCAGATGGACTAGAAGATAGGAGGAAGGAGGATGCCACCATGGGTTAGCTTGGAGAAGAAACCAGGTGGGTCAAAAAAAAGGACTCCAAGAATGGTGTGGAAAGGCCCAGATGAAGAGCACAAGCAAGTACCATGGGATTATGGATGAAAGGTAGACCAGATGGGGAGCTAAACCTCTCAATCTGTAAACCAGCCCCACTTAAATATTTTCCTTTATAAGGGTTCCATCGTCGTGGTGTCTCATCACAGCAATGAAACACTAAGTGCCACGCACATTTTTATCACTCGTATTATGGCTATTTTCACTCTGCATCTACCCTTACTTGAATGTACTCTTCATGAAGGAAAGGATTTTGACTTTTATTCAGGGCTAATCCAGTAGGCAGGCCTGCTAAAACAAGTGTGTATTGATGTTGAACTAAACCAAACATGCCATGCCATGGCTGTTTTATTCGCATCCATAATAGCGGTGCATAAACTTAACCCTTTTCACTACATCCTTAGCAGTGATATTACTTCTAATCTTCTTGGAGGACAGTTGTTCTTGCCAGGGTGAAGGAGCATGCAGAAGTGACTTTGTGTGTGAGTACTAACTGTATGGAATGAGTTTTACATCTGGAAATTTGTGTATCTTCTTTTGAGAAATATCTACTCAGATCTTCAGATCATTTTAATGGATTCTTTGAATTTGAATTTTGTCTTACTGAATTTCTTGAGTTTCTTGGTTCAGGTGTTGGGTCCTGACCATACATAGTTTGCAAATATCTCTACTCTAGAATATGTGCTGATGAAGCAAGCATATCTTCTATGTTCTCATATGCTTTCTCATATTCTAAAGATTATGTATCTGTCTTCTTTTCTCCTTTTTATTAGTTCTTTGAGAATATCCTGTGTGTTTTGATCATATATATTAACCTTCATCTCCAACTCCTCCCAGATCTACCTTTTCTTCACTGCTCACCCAAATTTATATCCTTTCATTTTTTTTTCTCATTTTGAAGAGTTGGTGCTGTTCATATGCTCATAAATATGTGGCTCTCTAGTGAAGGAGGTCAACTCATCGGGAGCCATATTTTTAAAGTAAATGGACTCTTTCTCTCCCAGTAGCTATAAATACCCAATAGCTCCTCAACTATAGGATGGACTTCATGCCCACCTTCCATTTCATGCTGGGATTTTTATCTGGCTTGAGCTTGTGTAGGAAAGTCTTGTGTTTACTGTCTAAACTGCTGTGGATTTACATGTGTTTGTAAAACAGGACTGTTGATGTTGTCTTGCCATCTCTGGTTCTTGTAGCTTTTCTATGTCCACTTCTACAATGATCTCTGAACTTTGGGAGGATAGGGTATAATATAAATCTTACATTTAGGGCTAAACATTTTGTAGTCTCTAATTCTCTGCACCTTGAATAGATGTGGGTTTTATATTAGTTGTTATCAACAGCAAAAAGAAGCTTTTTTGATGAGGTCTAGAGACACAATAATGTATGGGTCTAATGATGTCATTAATCATTGGTTTAATACTATGTCCATTTAGCAGAAAAATCATAGTATTTTCTCACTTAGGGCCTATGATCTGCCCACCCACCTTCTCTTGATCATTATATCAATTTTAACTCATGGAGTGGCCCTTAAATTTAATTAGAACATGGTTGGTTAACCCCATGATATCCCTGCCACTATTGTATGAGAGGGCAAGATTTGCTAGGCTAGTCATTACTGTAGGTTGCAGAGTTCATAACTGGGCAGAGTGATTTATTTTCCCTCCAGCAGCATTCATAGCGCTTCCAGCACTATGAAATCTAAGTAGAATGGATAAGTCTCTCAGGTCAGTGCCAGTTTGATTTTTTTTATGTTTTATGACTCAAGCATATGGTGTATTCAGCAGTAGGATCTTCCTGTCCATTTCTAGAGTGACGGAACAAGATTTCAATGTTTTTGAATCTATGGAAACTCACTGACTAACAACTCCAGAAAAGGTAACCCATTTCTGGCACTGAGCTTTGTGTTTGTTAACCTGTAGTGTCTAGTAGTGATATTTTTGCCCCTCTAAATTCAAACACTTTTTAATATATGTGTATGTATATATTTTAGGAAGGTTCTACAGTAGTAGGTTTCCATATGAGTTTAAAAATTCCCTCCTGTATTTACTTCTTTACTCTGCCCTTCTAGCCACTATGCACGTAACCTTTTCCATACCATTACTCACCTACAATCCTATCCACTACAGTGTTCTAGCCTCCCTCTCTTGAAATTGTCTCCAATATGGCTCCTCACAAATTTTCTGTCCTCAATGGGCATTCCAAATGGGTATTCACTTTTGTCATCACATTTGTTGAAACTGTTCCTTCTCTATGTTGTTTTCTTAGCTAATTTTCTTTCTTTAGATAATTATTTTGAAAATAACTGTAAAATTTAGAGTCAATTCCATTCAGCTTGTCTCCATGTCTCTTATTATGCCAGTCTTGTGCTGTTTTTATTACTATAACTTAGCTACATATTTTAAGATTTGGTAGTATAATGCTTCCAGTTTTGCTATTTATGTCTGAGACTTCTTTGGATATTCAGGGTCATTTGTTATTCTATATGAGTATCAAGATTTTTTTAAATTATATGAAAAATTCCATTTGCATTTACTTGGGTTGTTTAATGAATCAAAACTAAAAACAAAAATAGTATGGAGGCAGTCTCAACAGTTGAGAAAGTGAAGTCATTATGACAACAAGAAGTATGCTCCCCATGTTTGCTGTAGCATTATTTATAATAGCCACAATATGGAATTAACCTAGATAACCATCAGTAGATGAATATATAAGGAAAATATAGCTCCTTGAAACCTCAAAGCCCACCCCCAGTGACACATTTTCTCCAACAAGGCCACACTTCCTAATCCTTTCAAATATTGACACCCCTTGGTGACCAAGTATTTAAATCTATAAGCCAATGAGGGCCATTCTCATTCAAACCAACACATATGCATAATACCTTTCAACACTATGAACATTGGTCAATAATAGTTAAACTTCCAGTTGGTCACCAGCTCTATTTCTCTGTGTTTAATGACATAAATATGTGGCATCTTCAACAATAGGGTCTTACTGTCAGTTTACAGGAGAAAACTAATTGCATTGGTAATACCCTATAATGTTTAGGGGGCAAGTTATAATACTCCTTTTGTCTGAAACTCAAGGGAATATGATCCATTCCTGGTACTGAGACTTCTATTTGGTAGCACATGATCTCTAGGTGAGTATCTACTCTCTATCATTGATTCTTGTGTTCCTCCATTTTTAACTGTGGGCTTATATTAAGTAATATCTGTGAGAGGCAGTTAACATGTAGGTAAGGAGTTAGGATGTAATGAACCTGCCTCTCATGACACATTTTGCCTCATCTTCCCCCAACATGTAATCTTTATTTCCGTCACACTTTGGAGTATTTTAAGAGTCTGGAAGATATTTTTATACTATTTTCTAAGTTTGGGAGTTTCTGAACAAATGACATAATGTATATTTAATTCCAAGTTTAAAAAGTTAGGCTTATTGTTTTGAATAATTAAGGATAGTGAGTTTTTTACTAGGGGCTAGATAAAGAGGCGAATATTCTAGTTGGTTGCTTCAAAATAAAATTTTAATTAGCCCACCCTCTTAATGAAGTTTGAGGCACCTCCAAGATCCTTCTGACTAAGCAGATTTTGTCTTTATCACGTGAGAGCATCATTTGCTTTAATCTCTGCAGTCTAGCTGTAGAGGCTGCAGACAATGAGAGGTTTATTGCAAGTCCCCCATACCTCTGGTGGAGCTTTGAGATCAGCTTCACACTCCTCTTTGTCTTTGTAGGTTCAACCCAACCTTAGATCCCGGAAACAGATTTTTTTCCCTACATAGTAATCTCATCTGTCATCCCAAATGTTTTTTATAATATTTGATTAACTTTTTAAAAACTGTATGACACATTTTTTTGTTTCCCCCCCCTCCAAGCTAACTGATGTTTCACACTGTTTGATATTAAAAGCTTGAATGCTTGGTTCAGAAAGCGGTTTTCAGATTTATACATCGACGATGCTTTTATAGAAAAAAAAATCACCCACAGGAATTGCATTTGATGGAGGGGAAACAGTGATACAAGTGATTGCAGATAAACGTGGCATGGTGGGGTACTCTGAAGGCACAGCAGTGCACTGTTAAATTCAGGCAGTATAGATGACCCTGAGAGGGCTTTCCTAAGACAAGGGCCACAGCTCTGAGAAAGAGGAATGCACTTTGTGTGGCTAGGATAAGTAAAAATCTTCAAAGAAATTTTAAAAAATTATCTATGGCTGCTACACACCAGAAATCCTGGAAAATTAAATTATACATATTTTCTTTACACTAAATTTAAATCTACTACAATTTCTATCTCTAGTTACTGAAGACAAAGCTGAAGAAGGGGCCAGATGTGATGTATCTTATCTGAGATGTCAGTAACTGAGAAACTATGACAAAAAGAAGGTGAATTTGAAGTCAAATATGGATACATGGCAAACTCAGTATCAGTGCCAGCTATAGAGTGAGACTTTGTCTCAAAAACAGTAACATAATTTGGTTAGTTGAAGAAGGTAGTTAAGAATGATAGTACAAGAAAACTTCTATTATACTGTTTAAAGTATGAAAATTTAATGAGGGTAATGATACCAGCATGTGTGTATCATACACAGTTCATTATGACAATAACCAATGTGAAAGGTGGATTGAAAGGGATTGAAAGTCCATTGCAGTAGCAATCAGTCCCAGAAAGTAACATTGTAAGTGAGTAACAAAGTAGGCCTAAATCTAAGCAATTGAATTGTGAATGAGGGAGAAAGATGTACTTAAGACATCTCTTCCAGTAAATGTAAACACCTGCAGGGCTTGGAATTGGTTAAGGAGAAGTGTGGAATCACCCTCGGTTGTCTAATTTGAACACACCTGAGCATTCATGTTAATTACTGAGGAAGAAATTACTGCAAGCTCGTTTAGTTTAAATGTAGCATACTTAACTTTAGAAAAGATATTTCTGAGACATATTTATATAACAAGACCCTGCCCTCTACCCCCCCACACACAAATAGAAACCTTTTTCACTCAAACATTCAGGCTCATAATTTTGCCAATGGAATGACGGGATAGCTCATGGTCACTGTCAAATTTGTGAGATTTAAAATCACCATGGAAGCACACTTCTAGATATGTCCATAAGGATGTTTCCTAAAAGGCTTAAATGAGCAGAGAGGATTTATCTGGAGCACAGGAGTCACAATCCCATGGATTATGTCCCCAGACTGAAGAAAACCTGAGCTGAAAACTAGTATTCTTTCTCTCTGTGTGAATGGACTGTGTTCATTCTCCAGCCCCTCATCTCTTCCCCTCCCTCCCTCCATCTCCCCGTTTCCAGACTATAGACGCAATGTGACCAACCATATCAAATTCTTAATGCCATGATTTCCGTATCACTAGAACCCAACTTAAACTCTGCCCATCTTTAAGTTGTTTTTCTCAGATAGTTTGTTGCGACAATGAGAAAAAAAAAAATTAATACAAATGCCAAGATGTGTACCTCTATTTTTCTCCATTCACTGGCAAAATTAAGCCTTCAAACAAGATTCTCAGTCCAAAGATATTGGAATGGGATGAGAGAGGGGGCTACAGCTGGGATACAAAGTGAATAAATTGTAGTAATCCAAAATTAAATTTTAAAAATTATTTTAAAAAGACTTTTAAGCAAAAGTTAAGAGGAAAAAAATATTTTTCACAGCCCAATGTTCAAATGTTCTGATGTACATTAGTTACAAAACTCTGCACTTCAGTAGCTAATTCAGTGCATTATAATGCCCTCCTCCGCTGAACATCCTTCAGAAGCACTGCCCCTAGGTCCTTCCATTCCTTAAATGATTCTGGTATCTTAGTAGCTTCATGAACTTCTTGATCTGAATTCTTGTGGTCAGTATGGTAACCACAGCAAGTAACCACAGTAGGTCCAGCTTCCGTATTTGCTGAGGTAAAAGTACTATGATTCTGGGACAGACAATGCTCACAAAAAGTGTATCTCAGTATTTTACTGCACAACATCACCTGAGCCAAGATGAGTGTCACCAACGGAGCTTCCTGCAGACAATAGAAACAAACAAACAAGAGGCTAGTCGAACTGAATGGTGTCATGTACTGATCTGTCACATCTGCCCCACCTCTACCCCCAAAAAACCAAAAACAAACAAGCAAACAAAAAACATCATCTGCTGTTTTCTTGGTTGCACTTTAGGAATGAAGTGAATCTATCAATGTACAGTGGCTAAAAAGGAGAGTGTCTCAGAAGGAAAAGATAGATGTGAGCTATGTTGGTGTTTTCAGCAAACCGACCTTCAGCAGTCATTTACCCAAACATTAAAAAAAAAAAAAAAAAAAAAAAGCTAGAAAAGATCTCCTGCCACTGCCTCTGACAAGAACTGATTGGCCTGTTCTTTGATCACCTCCCCCTGAGGGGAGAGCAGCCTTACCAGGCCACAGAGGAAGACAATGCAGCCACGCCTGATGAGATCTGATAGACTAAGATCAGAAAGAAAAAAAAGAAACCCTCCCCTACCAGTGAACTTGGGGAAGGGCAGGCATGAAGAAGGGAGAGGGAAGGTGGGACTGGGAGGGGAGGAGGGAAGGGCTTATGGGGAGATACAAAGTAAATAAAGTGTAATTAATAAAAGTTAAAAAAATTAACAAAAATAAATGAATTAATGAATAATAATAATAATAATAATAATAATAATAATAATATCTCCTGCCTTCCAGAAAACTTAACTCACAGTGGATCATAGATTTAAACATAAATTTCAAACCAAGCAAAACTTCTCGAAATCAGCATAGGGGAACATACAGCTGATCATGGATTGACTTTGATTGTTACTTCATATCACATATAAGGAAAAGCAAGCCCTGAGGGAAAAAAAATAAAATGAGTTGGACTTTATTTAAGGGATAAAACCTTTAGTTCATTTAAGAATACTTATAAAAATTAAAAGACATAAAGAAAATATTTTAATAGTTTAGGTTTAAAAAACAACCACACTCTTGGTCAGTTAAATATGCTATAAAGTACTATGCAGGCTGCTGAGGTTAAAAAAAAAAATCAATGGATGTACCCCGGGCTGGCCTTGCATATTATGATCTCAACTTGCCAGGCAATATGTACTTATGGGCACAATAGTGACCTAAGTGCTGTATTGGTATGCAGACACTTTCTGGTTGGATTCCAGGCCAGCCCCACAGGAAGGAATCTATACATTGTACTGTAAACCTTGTCAGATGGTAAAGTTATGTACTCCAGGAAAACCTACTCCTGTTGTTTCGCTAAGTGACTGTACTGTGAAACTGCATTCTAAATATGTTTCCAAACATTTGTGAAACTCTCAATCTTGAAGAGGGAAGCTTCTTTTGCAGAGGTTAATACAAAGACTCACAATTAACTATAATCACTGAGAAATAAGAAACCATGAGTGTTCACTTTTAAATGGGGTATAACACCCTGACACCCAAAGCTTGAGGAAAATTACGGAAGAGGAGGTGGGAAGACTGTCAGACCTGGAAGATGAAAAGGAGTGCAGTGAGATGCTGTGTCATGGTGTGCCATGGCTGAGACTCATACAATAGGTATAATTACAGGCATAAGATCTACCTGCCCAGATCAACCCAGTTAAGATTCCAGCATTAGTGGGGGTGGAGACAGGTTCATGAGTCCACACCCCTATCTGAGGAACTATTGGCAGGTGATGGGTGCTGAAAGAGGGAGAATTTTTCTTTGGGAGTGTGGCCAATGATAGATTGCTCATGTTCTAGTGGATGACCATACAGACACATAAACACACACACAGACACACGTACACACACACATAACTGAAATGCACTCTACAACTGCCAGAGTGGCTAAAATATGCATCACCAACAGTGTTGAATGCCGGTGAGGTGTTGAAATGACCAGCAATCTCATGCATTGCTGATGGGAATGTGAAGTGGAAGACAGTTTCTTATGAGTCTACTCTTACCAGCTTATCATTTTCTACATGAAAAAAAAAGTCAGCAGTTTCTTATAAAGCTAAACTCACTTCTACAATAGCAGTAATAACTCTGCTGTCATGCTCCCTGACATTTGCCCAAGTAAACTGAAAACAGACATCTATACAAAAATCTGCACACAGATGATTGTTAGTACCTTGTCTAGCAACCTGGAAGTCATTCAGTAGATAAATGGAGGAGTAAACTGGGAACTATGCAGACAAGGTGCATTATTCAATGCTAAAAGCAAATGAGCCATGACATGGTACAGTCTTAAGTACATATTGCTACATGTAAGGAACCAACATGCAATGACTGCATACCTCATTATGGCCACTATCTGACATTCTATGAAAGGTGTAAGTGTAGAGACATATCAGTGATTGTCAGGGACCAGAGGTCAGGAGAAAAGTATGGGTAAATACATAAAATACTGGGAGGTTTAGGGCACCTTAAAAAAATAATGTACTGGTGAATACTGTCATTACCAAATTGTCAACACTAATAAAGTACACAAGGAGAAACTCATATGCATCCGAGACATTTTTAAGCTGAAAATAGTGCTTTAAAAATGGGCCATCATGAACTGATTGGCCTGATCTTTAATCAACTCCCCCTGATGGGGAGCAGCCTTACCAGGCCACAGAGGAAGACAATGCAGCCACTCCTGATGAGACCTAATAGACCAGGATCAGAAGGAAAGAAAAGAAACTCCCCTATCAGTGGACTTGGGGAGGGACATACATGGAGAAGGGAGAAGAAGAGAGGGGTTTGGAAGGGGAGGAAGGAGTGAACTACAGGGCGGATACAAAGTGAATAAACTGTAATTAATAAAGAATTTTAAAAAATGGTTCATCGATGGTAACAAATAAACTATGCTATTTCTAAATGCTAATCACATAAATCAGGCCAAATAATAGCAAACACAGGAATGCCAGCAGCATCTTCTTTCTACTACTCTTATGTTCGATCTAAAGTTGTTCTCTCAAACTTGCCTTTCATATTTTCAAATACCATATCCAGAGATATTACACTCAATTGATCTACTCAAGAAGGGTGTTTTCTTATTTTTATTTTCTAAGCCATAGGTATTTGGCATTATGTTCTGCAAAGCTGTGAAGCTAGGGTAAAGTAATTGGCAAAACACTAATACTTTAGGAGGCAAAAAATAGAAAAGATCACTATATTTTAATAATGCTACCTTCGAAGAACAAAATCAGATGTCATGACCATTTCACATCCACATCCAATATTTTTCCAATCATTCTCTTCTTAAACATCATCTTAATTAACTAGCAGTTGAGGAAAACTCAATACATGCAAAGCAACTTATTACTTCATCTGAGTTACGAAAATCTTGAAAGAAAACCTGAGCCATCAGAGAAATGCAAATCAAAACAACCCTGAGATTTCACCTTACACACATCAGAATGGCTAAGATCAAAAACTCAAGTGACAACACATGCTGGAGAGGTTGTGGAGAAAGGGGAAACCTCCTCCATTGCTGGTGGGAATGTAAACTTGTACAACCACTTTGAAAATCAATCTGGCGCTTTCTCAGACAATTAGGAATAACACTTCCTCAGATCCAGCTATACCACTCCTAGGCATATATCCAAAAGATCCTCAAGTACACAACAAGGACATTTGTTCAACCATGTTTGTAGCAGCTTTATTCGTAATAGCCAGAACCTGGAAACAACCCAGATGTCCATCAGCAGAGGAATAGATACAGAAATTGTGGTACTTTTACACAATGGAATACTACTCAGCAATTAAAAACAAGGAAATCATGAAATTTGCAGGCAAATGTTGGGATCTAGAAAAGATTATCCTGAATGAGGTCTCCCAGGAGCAGAAAGACACACATGGTATATACTCACTTATAAGTTGGTGCTAGACCTATAAGATATGATAAGCATACTAAAATCTGTACACCTAAAGAAGATAAATAAAAAAGAGGACCCAGGGTAAGATAATCAATTCTCACTTAGAAAGACAAATAGGATAGACATTGGAAGTAGGAGAAAACAAGTAACAGGACAGGAGCCTACCATAGAGGGCTGGGATACAAAGTAAATAACCTGTGATTAATATAAAAAATAAAAATTATAAAAAAAGAGAAGAAAAACCAAAGGCATGAAAATCAGCACAACAGCTTTATTTTATGGAAGTTAAGGTTAAAGCATACAAAAATAAAAACCCATTCATTCTCCTACACACGTAACTATTCTGTCTTCTCTCTCTCTCTCTTTCCTCCCTCTTTCACTAATGGACTTCCTAACACTTTAAGATGCAGAGATATCCATGGATTCTGTACATCTCTGAACTTGAGAGGACACCTCTCTTTTTAAGAGAGGATCTAACCCTTAAACCACGACGGTTATGGTATAAACATTTTATCCTGGAAATAGCCCTTTACTAATTTAAGAGAAGCTGACAAGAGGCAGATGAACTTAATATTCCTAAGCTGTCCTCCTCTGCTGAAGCAGCATAGGGAAAAATTCAGAGAATAACCAGGACAGCTTCATTAATAAGTATCAGTTCACGTGGGAGGGTCATTTGGAGCAGGGAAGCAACAATCCTTCTCAATGATTAAAACAGGCAGCCAGTGTTAAGTCTGCAGATAGATTCCAAATCACATATTTTGATGTCTTCCACAAATATTTATATCTATGACATGTCCTTCAAATGTTAAGGATCACCTGCATGCATAAGAAAATGATTTCAGTGTTTGTGACAGCCTTCGTACCTTGCCAGAGGGTCAGCCTGAAGCATGAGGCATGAGGAAGAGTGGTGGTATATGTACCCATCTGTTATTTATCACGTTGACAGTGAATCTGCTTCCTAGGGATTAATTTCAAATCCAAAAAGAATGAAAAGAAGAAGAAAAGAGCACAAATAAAAATTATAAAATGAGATTACTGGCAAATTTAACCTGCACAGTATGCAGGTAATCTGTAATGATGTTAAAACTACGTTTAATGAAGTCTCCAGGTGTTGGAACCTTCTACCCAGTTGATTTCTGTCCACTGTCCAAACTCTGCTCTTCAGATTCACATGGAGTAATCTAATCTTTGATCCACAGGCACAATTTTATTTCTTTAAGTTCAGATTAATACTATCATTGGTTTTCTAATTCCTTTAGGTTTTCTATCAGTGACTAGAAAAGGATAAAACATATCCACATTTCCTGAAGACTCATGCTTGAAGTTAGACCTCCTTGTGTATTGCAGAGGCCCCATAACAGGAAATTCTGAACTATATTCTAAATTTGGTAGTCCTACGACCAGTTCAGTGCTGGCCTAACAATGGCCTATGCTGAAAACTCAGTGGGTTGAATTGAGTGATTATGGCATTCCCTACAAAGTAGACACATGTTAAAATTTTTATTTGTTTGTTTGTTTTATTTATTGCTTATTTTTATTTATATATGGATGGATGTAAGCCTGTGTGACATGCCATGTCTTTATGTTTGTGTGCAGATACCAGGAGAGGCCATCAGAGTTTCCTCTGGAGCTAAAGACAGTTGTGAGCCCATCAGAGTTTCCTCTGGAGCTAAAGACAGTTGTGAGCCTCCCTGAAGGTGCTGAGAACTATGCTTGGATCACTGGAAGAACAGGAAGTATGCTTAACGAATGAGCTGTCTCTCTAGACCCAAGGTGTAGGTGATCATACCATGACATGAAAATACAAGATATTCAAATGGAGATTGCATGAAGTTTTAAAAGGTTGTAGAGGTGGGACTAGACCAGGAATCACCTCAGCTTGAAGCATATGACAATGGACGCTCTAAGCTCTCTATTTTCTCTCCTACATTACTCCAGCCTTTTTCTCTGCCCCTATTTGGTACAGTGGGAAGACTAAGTCATATTGTTTGAAAATTTGTGATCCTCAGACTTGGCTGTACATGTGAATTATCTCAAAAGTCTCTTTAAAAAAATTATCATTTGTAAGCCTCACACCTGGACAATTCTCGTGATCAGAAAGTTGATTCTGTGAACTGAAACTTGGAAACTTTTTCGAAGTTTGTGATCATGTACCCTCAGAATCAAGGTCTGCTGCCATACATCCGTGTTAGCGCGTCAGTTCAGCAGTGACTTTAGCCAGTTTTGCTGAATCTGGTGCCCCTTACTTTTATGCCTAAGTGAGGACACAAAGGCAGGACCTAACATGTGCTGCAATTAAATTTTATCTTACTGGACTGAGTCCATTATTCTGGCCTGTTAAGTGCTCTTAATAGAACCTGATTCTGTCACCTAGCATATTTCTTAAACTTTCCAGCTTTGTGGCATCTAAAAATGTCACAAGCATTCCTTTGATATTTTCATCCAAGTCATAAAGCAAATCAGTGAGCAGAAAACAGCCTTCAAGCATGTCGGCTTGACATCCTCAGACACAAGCATCCAAATACAAATTTACATAATTATGTTCGCCTGTGGTTCATTTTGCCATTTTACTCATAGCTGTGCTGTTAATGACCTTTAAAAATTGGTGAAATACAAATAGTCTAACTGCAGCATATTTTTCTGCCTCTGTGACTGAAAGTTTGGAAGTAGCGTCCAGACGGGAAAGGTTATTTTCAACGTGAGTGTATAGATATGCTGAGTTTTGCTTAGCAATGGGATAGCCAATAAGAAACATTTAACACATGGAGTGCTGGTCGCCACGATGATCCACCCAAACACCTGTCGTTAGGAAATGCAGAGCTATGATCCCAGTCATTGGCGCATCATTAGTTTCAATGCTAAGCAAACCATCTCAGCAGAAAATCACTGTAACACATGCCAAAAGATTTTCTCCCCAGGAAACTAGAGTCTAACTGACTGATCAGCATCAAAACAAAAATACTTCAAACTACTCACAGCCTCTGAGTTATCTCACTTCCTAACTGCCTGCAGGGTCAGCTGGGGATTTTTCTCAAATTCATATCAAAGTCCCACCATACACTCTCTCCCTCACCTCAGAGCTACTTCCTTTTCTAATTAGCCATCAGTTTCAACTGGAAAATAGCTCCTTCTAAATTGTCATGCTAATCTTAATGTCAGAGTCATCATTTTAAAGACTCTACAGGCTATGGCATACAGAGAACAACAGGGGTCTGAAACATGTGGATGACCACAAACTTTCCCCAAACATGAGTAATCATTAAGTAATCATTGAGCTGAAGGCAACGAAGAAGAATTCGATACAGGACTCTTCTCCACCCTGTTTTACTGAAAGCTGGACATAGTGTTATAAAGATAAAACACATACTGCTTCCTCTATAGCAGGGAAAACAAGGATTGGTGATTGAAGCCTCTTTAAATGGCTTCAGAGTTCCCGTGATAAGCTCTAATAACCTCTGTCAGTTCTTTCCCTCCCCATAAATTATGGCCTTAAAGGTCCAAAGTCCTTTTCCTTGGTCTTGTCTCTTTTCTAAAACTTTGTTCCCTTCTGCAGATGCTACATACAATAATTTTTTAATTTATTCATTTAGTTATTCACTTTACAGCCCAATCATAGTTTCCTCCCACCTCTCCTCCTGGTCCCACCCTTCCTTCCTCTTCCCCCTTCCCCCTCCTCTACCCCTCAGAAAAGGGGAGCCCCCACACACACTAAAATACTCCTGCACATCAAGTCATGCCAGGACTGAGCACATCCTCTTACAGTGAAATTTTTATCACTGTAATTTTATCACTAGGTATCTCTATTTATGTTAAGAAACTTCCATTTGCTTCCTTCAATCCATCTTTTGTAATAAAGGTCTAATCCAGGTAAGACTCTATAAGTGACCTTGTTAGTCCCACAGAAAGAGAAGTTGTGAAATCACTGAGATGAATAAAAACTGATTAATAAGATGGTAGTGGATTGACACTGTGGAATAGCTGGAAAAAAGTCTATGGTGATAGCAAACACGGAACATAGAATATAGTATCATAGAAGCTAGATGTGGCCAGGATCTTAAGAAGACTACAATTACCAGAATAAATGGTGACTTCTGGTTGAAGAGGATGGCTTAATCAAAAACCTTGCTGAATCCATGCCTTCCCTCACACATGAGATCAAATCTTAAGGTCAGAGCTCATGGAAGGGAAGAAACAAAAATTGGGTAAAGAAAGAAGATGCTGAGGTTGTTAGTTCTGAAAACGAGATGAACAAACTGGGATGATAGAAATAAGCTTGCATGGCCTCATTCTGGCAAGTTACAAATTTTAGAGCACAAGATGTTAAAAAACATTGCCTTGACTAGAGACAACTTTGTGAAGTGCCCTTGGTTGGTAATTTGAGGAGAGAAAAAGAGGAGAAAAAAAAAACTTAGAACTGTCACTTCTCTCACTTGGAACTCTCCCCAGACTCTCCATGCACAGCTTCCTCCTTTCCTATACCTGCATGCTAGCTGCCCTTCTAGGCAGATGCACGAATGCCCCGGCCTTAGAAGGTCCATCCTTAACCCATCCTGGCTACATTCTTTTCCTTGATTCAAAGTTTCCCAGGAGCAGTTATGTTTGCTAAATTCATATCAGAAACCTTAATATAATAAAACTTATTTATTATAGAATGGTGAATCTTTTAACATTGAATTATATACCATTAGCTAAAATTACATTTCTAAGAGATTTACATTTAAATAATAAGTGTTGGATGACAGTAACTCTTATGCCAAAGATAAACTAGCAAAAAGCGGATTCATCCTACGTTCTAAAACAGAAAATATTTTCTCAAAATTGAAATAACTTATATAAGTGTTGACTGTTCTGTAAAACATGAAACAGTGAATACCACCATTTGTAATTTAAACCTGGAAGCCAAGTTGTCTTGACTCCATTGAATTATGCTTTAATGGAAACACTGCCTTGTGCTTAAAAAAAAATGGTTTACATTGTTTCTAGAAACATGGCTCAGTGGTTAGGAGCACTGGCTGCTCTTCCAAAAACCCAAGATTCAGTTCTCAGCACTCACAAAGTAGCTCACAACTGTCTGTAATTTCAGCCCCAGAAAAATCTAACAGTGCTGTCTGCTCCTCAAGGACATCAGGCATGCACTTGGTGAGCAGTCACACCTAGAGATGAAAACACTCGTCTGCACGATTTCATTTATTATTTATACAGTGTTCTGCCTGCCTGTGTGTACGCACATTTCTAGTGTTCTAGTGTTGAGCCACCATGGGGTTGCTGGGAATTGAATTCAGGACCTTCTGAAAGGACAGACAGTGTTCTTAACTCTGAGCCACCTCTCCAGCCCATGCATGATTATTTTAAAGAATACATTTAACAATGACTTATTTTTTTTACAAAATTAATTTATTGATTATTTATATAGCACTAAGCTCCTTTATAAGAGAAACTTATAGTTTACCACTAGTTTTATTTACCTGGTGCTTAGAAGAATCTAGCTTTATAAAGTACTACTACTGTTGAAAAACACATTGAATTTGCCTTCTAAGAACTGTGAAATATAATGTTGTCTAAAATGAAAGTGAAAACAACAGCAAAAAAACGTGCAATAAGTATGTTTAAGCTGATGCCTTGGAGTATTGTTCAAATGTCTGTTTCTTCCCAAAGTCCGTGTTGATGGTTTATCGACACTGTCAAGCATTATTGAAAGATTATATGAAAAAAAAATATATTGACCTCAGGAAATGAGTGTGAGTGAAGCAACTGAGGAGTGCAGCCTGAGCACGGTCCTGTGAACCCTTCACTTCCAGATGTTAGCTCCTGAAAGCCTACCACTCCAGGAGGAAGACAGACAGACAGATAGACTAATTAATTAATAGCTTGATAAGCTAGGGTCAGATGGAAGTGGAGGAGGACCTCACCTATCACTGGATTTGAAGAAGAGCATGGGGAAGATGAGAGAGGGAGGGTAGGATTGGGAGGGAATGAGGGAGAGACATACAGTTGTGATACGAAGTGAATAAACTGTAATTTATATAAAAAATAATTTTTTAAAAAAAAATAATAGCTTGATATAGGTATCTGAATGGAAACTCTTCCAGAACTGTAGACACACTCCCAATGTTCTAACCTCAGGTCATGAAAATGATATTTTTGTTCCTTGTTACAGCTTAACTGTTGCAACCAACACTATCAGCTATTTTAAATTTCAAAAAGAATAAAGAGACTTAATTCTCATCAAGCTCTTTTACCCCTAAATTAAATCTGTATTTTTCTATTTTGTAAAAGTCTCCATTTGCATAAAACTGTCCGTGAACAATTAGAGTTAATTAAGATAATTTACCATGTAAAAGTAAAGCTGCATTATCAATGGGTATCAGCTTGTTAAGCAAACGAAGAACACATTTTCGGGAAATAATCAGCCCTTGTTACCAAGTAAGACACAAGTAAGAAAAAAAAATCAGAAAGGATCTTTCCAAGTTCTTCAAGTATGAAGGTGTTGTGCAATTAGTGAATCATCCTTGCTAAGACTCACTTTGCAACACAACACTATGGCTCATATAGTAGTTTACATGTTGGGAATCTGCTTGTGTATGGGGTATGACAATACTCCATAAAAACATAGACTCTTTATAACTGTGTGAAGAGCTCTCTCATGAGTTCCACAGAAATTAAGTTTCTTTGAGGATGTGTCACAAAGTTGTGCTCCATATTATATTGATGTGAGCTATGTATCTAAGTAATATTTTCTGGGACTATAAATCAAACAAGCTTAATGTACATTATTAAAGATTTGGCTTCTTTAGAATGTAACTCATCAAATAATGGCATAATTTAAGTGTTTGTTTGGTGTAGTATGTTATTTGAGAGCTAAGACTCAAAATAAATTATGTTTGATTCAGAGAGGTAAAAGAGCAAGCCTCTTAAAGATGAGCAGAAAAGACATTTTTTAAATTTATTTATTTTTTATTAATTAGTCTATCACTTTGTATCCCAGCTGTAGCCCCCTCCCTTATCCCCACTCAATCCTACCCTCCATCCTTCATCTCCTCCCATGCCTCTGCTCAACTCCACTGATAGGGGAGGCCCTCCTCCCCTTCCCTTTGACCCTAGCAAGGCTACAAAGGAAGACACTGCAGCCAGTCCTGGTGAGACTTGATAGGCTTTGGTCAGAAAAGGCATTTAATAGGCAATGTAGTCCTTATGGCCCTGAAAAGAAAATACTGAAGATGAAATGTAGCTAGAATGGGATGCTAAGAAACTCACTGCCTGGTCTTGATTGGTTTGTCTGGCTTTTCTTTGACATGGGGCTCTCATGGAACAATAACAATTAATATTAACTAACTCAACTGTGAGTTGGAAAAATGAAAATGAAAAGCATCACACTAATAAGAGAAAAATAGTAGGTTTCTTTAACAGAAGACACATCAGAAAAGTGAACAAAGAGCATGAAAAATACAGTTTCGCCATAACTAAAAGGGAGAAACATGCAAATTTCACTATACGAACATATATTTGAATATAAAATATAAAAAGAAGACCTCAGAGAAAATATGAATTGCACAGGGAATGTAAAAAATAATAATGATAATAATATATCATTTATATTATATATGATAATAAATAAATAAACAAGCTAACTCTATGAGTGCTGAGCACTATGATGTATCCCTGTATCCCTGCATGGAGGATGCAGGCAGATCCACAGATAAAGGCCATAACCCTCTGACTCTTCCCAAAATAAGAAAGTCTGTGTAAAGTAGCATGTAGGATTGAGAAAGTGTGAGAGAAAGAAAGGAGCAGTCAGAAAAAAAAAAAAGAGAAATAATAAAAAGCTTGCAGGAATTAGAGAATATATATATAAACATTTTCAAGGAAAACACACTGGGAAGTCAAAATGTTCAAGAAAATAAATAAGAAAAAAATCAGAATAGAAGTAAAAACTTTAAGGTATTACAGAAATTATTGATAAAAAGCTGACGAGATTTGACATATAAAATTGGGTGTGTAAAACATAAAAAAAGATATAAAACAAAATGTTAAAGATACAATTGAAGGAAATACTACTAATATAAATTATATTTTAAAAAATATAAGGATTCTTATGATTTAAATACAACTTTTCTGAATAACTCAAAAGAACAAAATGGAACAATTTTTCAAAGACACATAATTTTGTAATGTAATATGCCAGGGCATTTGCAAATGTCTTAATATAACAGAAATTTTATATTGTAGCCTGTTAATACAGAAAATAAAAAAAAAAAAACCTCAAGTGAAAAGAATGGTGGACAGCACAGTCCAAGAAAAAAAACTTCTTTCAAAAATTCACAATCTTTTGTTTATATACAATATTGGTTATCACTCTAGACATACCAAACCAAGGAAATTGTAATCCAGGAAACTCACTGGTAGCCAAATTCTTTTTTTTTTAATTTTATTTTTCTTATTAGTTACATTTTGTTAACTCTGTGTCCCAGCTGTATCTTGCTCCCTCATTCCCTCCCCAACCCCACACTCCCTCCCTGGTCTCCTCCCTGACCCTTTCCAAGTCCACTGATAGGGGAGGACCTCCTCCCCTTTCATTTGACCCTGTTTTATCAGGTATCTTCAGGGCTGGCTGCAAAGTCCTCCTCTGTGGCCTAACAGGACTGCTCCTCCCCTGGGGGTGGGGTGGGGAAGTCAAAGAGCCTGCCCTTAAGATCCTGTTAGAAATAGTCCTTGTTCCCCTTACTTTGGGAAACTTATTAGAACCCTTACACACCCTTTTGAATATGAAAGGCTAATATTATTTTCTGATACAGGGTTTCTCTGTGCAGCCTTGGCTCTCCTGGACTCACTTTGCAAAGCAGGCTTAAGGGTAATATTCTTAAAAGGCTGTTTCAAAAAACTTAATAGAAGGCAAAACTTGCCTAATACATATTCCTTTTCTTTATTTTTTAATGCACTTTACATCCTTGTAGCCACATTTTTCTTCTCATTTCATTCATACTCTCCCTCCGGGCCTTCCTTCCCTTCCCCCTCCCTTTTCCATCCACCCCAACTCATCATGTTACATCAGGACCAAGGGGGTGCTCTTCCCCTGTGGCCTCCCAAGGCATACCTGCCACCTGCCAGGAGGTGATCAAAAAGCTACCAAGTGAGTTCGTGCTCGATGCAGTCCCCAGTTCCATCTCAGACCAGTTGGAACAGTAAAGATCAAAAACTCAAGTGACTTTGATAAATAAAACTGTATAATCCTGAGTCTATTCTTAATTTACATTCCTGTCACCATTGCCAGTTTGCTTTTATATTCATAAGTCAACAGTGAGATTGACAAGGATGTGGAACTTATTCATAAACTCAAGTATTAAAGAAAAAATTCTCTGCTAAGAATAGTCTTTGGTGAACATTCTGATGTCTCATATTCATTCATGTGTCACTCATGTTTCATAAATGTGTACCTCTTCTTAAAATTTTGACTAATATTCTTTTGTTTATAACCAATATTTATTTATTTATTTATTTTATAATCTATTTACTTTATATCCCAACTGTAGCCCCTTTCTTTGTCTCCTTCATTTCTACCATCCCTTTCTCATCCCTATGCCCCCACCACACCCCTAGTCCACTGAAAGGAGGAGTCCTCCTCCCCTGCTCTCTGACCCCAGCCTATCAAGTCTCATTAGGACTGCCTGAATCCTCTTCCTCTGTGGCCTAGCAAGGCCGAATCGCCAGGAGCACATAATCAATGAGCAGGCAACAAAGTTTATGTCAGAGATAGCCCCTGCTTCCCTTACTAGGGAACCCACATGGAGACTGAGCTAGCAATAGGCTACATCTGAGCAGGGGGTCCTCTCCATGCATGGTCTTTGGTTGGTTCATTTGTCTCTGAAAGGCCTCTTGGGTCCAGATTTTTTGGCTTTGTTGGTCTCCTTGTAGAGCTCCTGTCCCCTCCAGGACAGCTACTTGTCTATGACCATAATTAGTCCTGCCATAACAAAAGCAACATTAAATTCTATTATGGCATCTTTTTGAAAATTAGCCACCAATTTATAGTAGCTTAAGTATAAAGGTTTTCTTCCATCATAAAGTGGCAGTATTGTGTCCATACTGTAAAAGACATTTTATATACACACTTCTGCAAAAACTACTATCTGTGGACTTATACAATGGACTGTCCATAAACAAAGTGTACCAATAGCACAGCACCCCAAATCTTAGCAGGAATCCTATCATCTCAAAGCAGATAGTTCAGTGAAATGGTAGAATGAACTGTGGAGAGTCAATCACAGTGCTTATTACCTTGTTATCCCTTCCAAGGCTAAGGTGACATTGAGAATACAGGTTTACATGTTCTAATCAGTACTCAATATATTTACTCTTTCACTGGTCAGTAGGATTTGTAAAATTAATAATCATAGACAATCATTGACCTCCAAAAAAAAAGAGAAAGAAAAGAAAAAAAAAGAAAAACTCAAGTGACAACACATGCTGGAAAGGATATGGAGAAAGGGGAACCCTCCCACATTGCTGGGAGTAAAAAATTGTACAACCTCTCTGGAAATTAATCTGGTGGAAATTAATCTTAGAAAATTGGGAATAGTTCTACCTCAAGATCCAGCTATACTACTCCTGGGCATATACCCAAAAGATGTTTCAAAATTTGGGAAAAACAACCATGTAGAAAAGGCGACAATCACTAAAGAGAGTAAGAAAAAGCTGATGTTAACTGACTCATCACAAAGAACAATGATGTCATCATCCATGTAAGCTGAATGATAAAAGGACATCATAACAAGTAAATTGGTAGGCAATAAAGTTACAACATTTTAGAAATAAGTAATGAAAACTATGTAGAGTAAAATAGTCATGGTTGTGTATTGTAATTTCTAGGATACTCACTGAACTAAGAGTATATACTAAGAAACTAATATAAAATAAATGGAATAATAAATAGGCAATGTTTGATTGAGAAGATGAGAGGGGAATTTTCAAAGGAGAACAAAAGAGGAGTCACGCAAAGCCACTGCAAGTTGACCAACTGTGCTACTGCAATGAAAGGTAAGGTCATAGGGAAATTGTATTGACTGAGAAGTCCATTATGAGTTAGAAATTTAAAAGATAAAAAAATAAAATAAAAATAACAATCACAAAATATTGAATATGTGGACTACAGTAGAATCTGGGTTTAGATTTCATCTCAGAAAACTTGAAAAATAAAACATGTAACTAAAAAAGACAGGAAAAATAGAAATGTATCTAGAAAAAAAAAGACTAATATGTCCCCATGGGACATCTTCCCAGGAGAACCAATTTTTATAAAAATAACAAGCTTGGCTTCTCTTGCTTCCTGTCCTCCCAGGTGGATTCTTGCTCTGTGTTCACTCTCAGGGTTGTGATCCTTCCCAGTGAGGCTCTCAACAGGGCTGAGCAGGTGCAGGGATGTGCTCACGAATCTTTAGCTTTGAGAGTTAAGAAACTACAATACAAAGAACCACTTCATATATTTCTCTAAAACACACACACAAACAAATGGACCAAGATAATCTGCACTCATTTGTTTCCATATTATCTCTAACGTAAGAACAAAAATATACAGGGTTATGTTAAAGCAAAATGCTTCTGTGTTTAAGTGAAAAAACAAAAAGGGAAGAGACAGGTAAGTGTCCAATGGACATATAGAAAATGGATAAGCACCATTAGTCATTATAGAAACGTAGCTCTGATTTGCATTTTTAGTGTTATTAAAATCAAATATTGGCAAGAACATGAGGAAAAAAAAACTAATATAAAGCTGGTGTGTTGTAAACATCACTATCATGCTGGAGAACAATATGGAGATTATTAAAAACTAAAAACAGGATGACAACACAATCCAGCAACACCACAGCAGGGTACATAACCAATGGAAATGAGATTATTATGTCAAACTGACACGTATATGCTCACATTTGTCAAAGGACTGCTCATAACAACCAAGATGTGTAATCAAACTATCCATCAACTGAAAAACCAACAAAGAAATATGCTCTATATTCACATGGAATATTGTTGAGCCAGGTAAAAATAAAACACTGTCATTTCCAACCTGGAGGTCATTGTTTGAAATAAGCCATTGAAATAATACATTGACATAATTATTGGATGAGTTAAACAATTTTTGAACATTTAAAACAGTTGATATCATAGAAGTTAATAGAGTAGTTGGTTCAAACTAAAGAAGGAGATATGAGAAAATAAAAATAAAGGGGCGAGTAGGGCCTTGTTAAGATTAGAGATAAAACATTGATGCAAAAATACTCAATAAAATACTTGCAAACCTCAACTTGGCTGTCAATGGAAGTATGCTGGACTTTGTATCACTAGCATACAATATGAGAATGTTTCCCGTGCTGCAAATCTGTCTAAACAATTGTCTAGCTATATTTTAGGTAATTGACTGGAGAATTCGATACTATGATGGAGCAGCTGAGAGTGGCCATTGTTATGGCAAATTCTACCAGAGTGGACTCAGGAGTAGCCACAGGA
>REGO01001080.1:99642-140239 GCA_010120015.1 Rhombomys opimus
TGGGACAGGAGACTACCACAGATGGCTTCTTTAAGACTCTACTCATGGATGTATCAAAGCAGAGGCTGACACACATAGCCAAGCTTTGGGCAGAATGCATGGAATTTTATGAAAGAAGGGGAAGATAGAAAGACCTGGAGAGGGCAGGAGCTCCAAAAGGAGACCACCAGAGCCAAAAAATCTCGGCTCTGGGGGCCCTGCAAAGACTGATACCCCAACCAAGGACCATGAGTGGAATGGAACTAAAACCTCTGCTCAGATGTAGCCCGTAGACTCAGTGTCCAAGTGGGTTCTCTAGTAGGAACAGCAGGGGTTGTCTCTGGCAGGAACTCAGTGGCAGGCTCTCTGATCACCTCCTCCTCAGGGGTACAGTCTTAAGATGCCACAGAGAAAGACAATGCAGCCAGTCCTGATAAGACCTGATAGGCTAGGGTCAGATAGAAGGGGAGGAGGACCTCCCCTATCAGTGGACTAGGGGAGGAGCATAGGGGAAGAAGAAGGAAGAAAGGTGGGATTGGGAGGAGATGAGGGAGGGGGATACAGCCTAGCTACAAAGTGAATAAATTGTAATAAATAATAATAAGTTAAATAAATACATATTTTTTTTTAAAAAAAAGAAGTGACACAGTATATAAGTGTCAAGATTGAGAGTAGGGGTAATTCAGTTGCTAGAGTGCTTGCCTAGCATGCATAATGCTAAGGATTCAATGCCCCTCACTTCATTAACTGGCCTTCAGAGTGGACACCAGCCATCTCAGCCCTGCGGAGGTTGGACATGGAGGCAACAGGATGGGGACTTCAAGTTCATCCTTGGCTATAGGGAGTTCAAGGCCAACCTGTATTACCTGAGATCCTGTCTCAAAAAAGATGTCAGGATTCCAACAGTGATCTCAGATCCTGGATTGGGGCATTGTTCGGTGTCTTGTAAATTGTGTTCCAAGTATGCATAACGCCCAGGGTTCCATCCACAGCACTGGAAAAATAAAAATGAAAACTCAACTGCCACAGCACCACTGCACAAAACAGGTATTTACAGGTCAGGACTTGAGACCTAGAGTCTTCCTTCATCCAACTTTCTTGAACCAGACTTGTACCAAAGTCATCAAACAAATGTCTCATAGTCTTCACTGCAATATCTCCTTTGGCTTCCATGCTGCCTGGTCACCAAGGCACACACACCCGTGGCTGTCCAGGAAGCTTGAGGGCTGAGATGACTTCTTCCACCTCTAGCTCTTCCTCCAGAGCTACAGGATCAGATGATTTCTGTGCTAACTCAATAATACACATTCCCCTGAGTGTTGTCATTGTTTGATTGCAAAAATATTTTTGATTGTTATATTCCAAAAATTTTTTAAGTGAAATCATTAGTTCCTGAAGACACTTAGTACATACTTATTATCCAACGACAGCCTCAAAACCAGTTTTCAGGTCCACAGTGATTGATCCATCAGCAAAACACAGCCACAAAAGGCCAGGTACTCACAGTACACTGTGCATCTTCTATCCGCTGCACTCAGTTCTCACAAGACTGTCTTGCCTTCCCTCTCCCTGGCCCTGGGACACTGCTTAATGGCTACCCAGCCCGTTTTTCAGATCACACTGCTTTGGAAAAATAGGGTAACTGTGAAGGTCGTTTCTGTGTGTTCAGAAATTCCCACTGACAAACTATAGAATTTTGTCAATAGAAAAAAAATCACTAAAAGTGGCAAAGAAAGAAAGAATTTAACAATTCTAGCTGCTCAGATGTTGCCTGATGTCAGGCCCTGGAAATCCTGTAGCAGACAGAAAGCTACACTTGCCCTCAATAGAAAGAAAGCAACAGAAGAAAACATGGAGAACAACAGAGAGCATGTGTCTGGAATGGATGTTGCTGCAGAGTGCTGAGTTGCTCATGCTGCTGCAAATAGTTGTCTTTTAATTTATCACTCAACAGAGTTTACTTGTCCTGGCTCTTGACCTGCAAATCACTGCACAATAATTAAATGTGATGCACTAATGAGTTAGAATACAGCTTCCACTCTCTATGAACATCATGATATTTATAAATTTTCACAAAGTGCTTCAAGATATCCCCAGAGAAAGGCGCTGTGGCAAACACAAGCATTTCCATCTTTCACAACAGTACGGTGGATTTACAGGACGCTTTTGCTCCAGACTTCTGAGACTGTTTACTTGGAAAATGTCTGTCATGAGCTTATTTCGTTGTGTTTTAAGTAGGAACATTACCTACAGGCTTCAGAACATACAAAGCCGACAAGATGTCGCCTCTCTCCCCACATCAAACATGAATTTGTGGAGCATGCTGAGAATCTGCTGCAGGCACAGAAAGCATCATGGCCTGACAAGAACTCCCATCAGCACCTATTGCTTGTTCAAACCACATTCCTATCTCACTCTGACAGCACTTTACATTGTTTTGTTCCATAATATTTTGTCTTTTTCTCACAACTGAATGCAATGAACACAACCATGTTACATAAATTACCGGCAAATTTGACATAAAGGATATGAAAAGCAGTTAGCTTCAAATATTCAACTCAAAACTCATAAAAACTGAAAATACCTTTAAAAAGTGTTTATCCCTACAAGCAACAGTACTATTTTGTTTGCATTATTATACAAATGAAAATTTGAAATGAGTATCTATTAATACAGTTTTTATTAAGAATATTTTTATCTAGTCTTTTACAATGTGTAAGTCTTTTATAGACTGATTTTAATATTAATTTAAAAGCAAACTATAACTGCTAAGTTATTTGGCATAAAATAATTAATATTTTTTCATATAATTCAATTACTGTCTATAAAAATACTTCAAATGACCTATGGTATGTAAAACGTCATAGAGAAGAAGTAAAAGACAATACATCAGTAAATGCTACAGAGAAAAATATGAAGGGTATCAAACGTGTTTTCTCAACAGCACATCTGTGTACCAAGCACAACTGTAACTCTTAGTAGCTTAAACGTAATATTTATCTATTGGCTATAGGATGAGGCAACACCTGTGGTCTTGCTAACCTCAGCTGAGCTATTCCAAGGTCATGAGCTTTTGAGCTTTCTATGTCTTCTCATTCTGCTTGAAGTCCAGCTCAGGCTCTTAGCGTCAATTCTCATGACAAATGACAGAAGTCTGAGCGGGCAAGCCAAGAAGCACATGTACGCACTGCAGTATTGTTCTGAGCGCAGCCACTAACACATCACAGGCCAAAACGAACTATGTGGTGAAACTCGAAATCCACAGGAAAGGGAAGATATGACTAACTTACTCTTTTCCACTTTTGTCCATATGCGGAGTGATGGATGATGTTCTGCACAGGAAGAGGTGAAGAACTGAGAATAACTCAACAACACTTAGGAAAAATCACTCCTATATTTCTTAAAGATCAATTTCTGTACACAGATATTTCTGAGCCTAAGAATTAAGGCTGTATCAAATTTATTTAGCGGTTGACCTAGAAAATAAAAGCTTAGAGGCAAGCATGGTGGGGCACGCCTTTAATCCCAGCACCCAGGGAGGCAGAGGCAGGAGGATCCCTGTGAGTCTAAAGCCAGCTTGGTCCACAAAGCGAGTCCAGGACAGCCAAGGGTATACTGAGAAACCCTGTCTCAAAAAAAAAAAAAAATATATATATATATTTATATTTATATATATATACATATATTAAAAGGGTAGGTAAATTTCTCTTCTACATTCTTAGTTTAAAAACACAGAGAGAAGATATCTATAAGTGCATAAACTTAATTTGAGGCAAAATTTAAAGTGGAGTATAAGCAGTTAAGTCCTTGTTATTCAGAACAGTGTTTTCTGGATTCTAACTTCATGAAATATTTATAAATCACTTAAATACTTAATACTTTAAAAAAGATAGTATTAAATCTTATGTTAAAATATTAAAATAATTTATGCTATCAAATAGTTTCTAACAAAGTTAAGAAACTTATAGCAGATAAGAATTATAGAATGTTAGCTGGGAATGGTGACCCATGCTTATAATCCCAGTGACTAGTTTATTTGCAAGACAGGAGGATTGTTATAAGTTTGAGGTCAGCGTGGCACAGTCTCTGAGTCTAAAATTCATTTAAAAGGAGAGACAGAATTATAAACTAGAGCATTAACACATTCATATCATTACTTTAACAATGTAGATTAAATATCTATTAGATTAAATATGCTCATGGTTGTAAATGATATAATAATAAATGAACAAAACAGAAAATGCTAAGCATTATATATATGTATAAATATGCATGTATGTATTTATATGTTAAAATGACCACTTCTACCAAAACAGTGTTATTTAATTTATATAGCTATACATATGGGGGCTAGGATATTGAAAAAGGTTCATGGATGTTAAAAATGCACTCTGCCAATAATGTATACATATCCTTAGACCCTAGGATTCTTTCTTTGGTGTGATACCTTTTTGACTTTTTTCTGCTATTTGAGAAATTCAAAGACTTCTCATCTGTTTTATAGATTTGTATGCACTTAAAGGCATTGGGTCAGTTTAAAGTTTGATTAACAGATGCAAGCTGAAATACTGGCAAGAGGTTTCCTACTGCCTAGTTCCATCTGTATACAGTATTTTTTTTAATTGGATTACTTGGGTTGGTGCTTTTTAATTTCTTGAGTTCTTTATATATTCTGGATATTAGCCCTCTGTCAGATACAGGGTTGGTGAAGATCCTTTCCCAGTCTGGAGGCTGTCGTTTTGTTCTGATGACAGAATCCTTTGCTTTACAGAAGCTTTTCAGTTTCATGAGGTCCCATTTATTGATTGTTGCTCTTAGAGGCTTTGGTGTTGGTGTTCTGTTCAGGAAGTTGTCTCCTGCGCCACTGAGTTCCAGGCTCTTCCCCACTTTTTCTTCTAACAGGTTTAATGTGTCTTGTTTTACATTGAGTCCTAGATCCACTTGGACTTTAACTTTGTGCAGGGAGATAAATATGGGTTTATTTGCATTTTTCTACATGTAAACATCAGTTAGACCAGTACCATTTGTTGAAGATGCTGGGTTTTTTTGTTTGGTTGTTTTTACTTTTGCTTGCTACTTAGGAAACTCATTTAAAATCAGAAGTATGTCTATTGTATATTATTATCTAGAAAAAGAAGTCAATGATTTGGGGTGATGAGGCTTTACATGTACATGATATTGCTTTAATTACACATATGGTAAAAATGTGCTGTATATTAACATTGTTTTCAAGTTTTTAAACTAATATCTCTTAAAAATTTTGAGTCTGTAACTTATCAGTGCTTCACCTGAACATTTGCTATAGTTAACTTGCATCCTTAGTTGTGACCCAATAATAATAAGTAATTTGTCACATGCCCAGAGTAAACATTTTTTATTTTATTAAAACAAACCTCACAAAATACATGTAGTTTTCACCATCTGATAAACTATTGAAATCATGTGAAAGGAAAATAAAATGGATTTATTCAATTAATATAATATAGATTAAAGTTTCATATTTTGTTTAAATCTCAAGTATTTCTTATTCTTTTAAATTTCTTTAATCAAATAATAGTAAGTTATATTTTTTAGACTTCAATTTCCAAATGACAAATATAAATTTACATATAGTATATTACCTAGTGTTTTTTATTTGTTTAATGACAAAGTTATTGGGCACCTCTGTGAATTGGATGCACCCTGTGAATCAAACCAAATAAATAGATGAGTGTATATTTTCTCAGCTTAATGTAGTTAAAATTTAAAATAAGTGACAAAGTATACAAATAAATTGAATAATTTGCAAAGAGGAAAATACAATGTCTTCTAATAGGTCTGGAATTCACCTCCTGGGTAGAAAGAATCATTACAGTGTGAGCATAGAAATGCTAAGACCAAATATGTGTTTTAAAAAAAATTACTTAAGTGTGGTGACTATATAGAAGGAAGCAAAGTTATCAAAATAAAAAGAAACAAGTTTAAAATTTGTACAACCCCAAAATTATTTAACTGGCTCAGAAAAATAGTATCGGAAAATAATAGTATTGGTAGTGGAACTTATAGGTTTTGGTGATTATTTATGGTATCAAGATAGAGAGAAGTTAAAGACAGTATTTATGTTTATGATGTAAACAGCATTGCATAAAACATGAAATATACTGGGACAAAAATAAACAAAGGAGATCCGTGGATGAAGAAAGAAATATAGTGGAACTTTGCATGAGTCTGAGTAACGAACACATTCTCAAACAATAAAGCAACAATAAAATAGAGATAACCACACAGATATCTAGGATGTAGAAATCTCCAGGAATAGATGAGATAACCTGAAAGTAAGGCTCAATGAAAGGAGAAACCAATCCTAAAACAGAGGATCAAAAGTTTTATTTTAATATGTCTTAACCTGCTATTATACTGTGACATTTGATATTATCATAAGATCCCACATATTTACTTCAACGGACTTAACTTTAACTAACAAAGTTAGTACTTAAGTAAAGGCTATTACTTTAAAAAATTACTTACATTAATGTAAATCTAATTGACAAATATATAGCAAACTCTAGAACCAGATTACACATTGACTTTGAAATATGTTTGCTTTTCTCAATGATGTTTTGCCTGTATAGTTTTGCTGACAAGTGAACATATTTTCTAACTATTTAACTTTTTTTCAGAAGAAACTTCTCCTATCTCATACATTTTTATTATTGAAATTTTAAATCTATTGTTTGTAAACTAGTACTTCACTTATTAATTCATGAGTTAGGGACATATATTCAATAAATATTTCTTAAGAACAACTATAGGCCATGTACTGAAATGAGGTTGCATATTTGATGAGTAAATTGGAAGGCATAAGAAATCTAGGCTAGTAAGTAGCATTTAAAAGGATATATTTAAATAGGAAACTTAGCAGCTTTATTGAAGTCTATGCCTGATTTATTCTATCTACTTCAAAGTTTATGGAAGAAGGCAGGCGGCCAGAGGAAATAACCTCATTAGTTTGTGTGAATATTTTAAAGCCATAATTATATAAAACATCTTACTTTCACATGATTCTACAAAGGTGTAAATCGATGAAAATAAACCAAAGAAAATTATGTTTAATGAAAGAAATCTGTAATGGTTATCTGCAATTACCAGAAAGGAGATGATGTAATTCATATAATATTAAACACTATAAGAAGTTTCATGTTACAAAAATAAGGCGTGTGCTTGATTGCATTTTCTAGTTAACCAAGCATTAAGCGATTTTCTTGCTGGGCCAGCTAAACGCTTCCATGAGTGTAGCACCTGCCATGCTAGACTGACGATCTCAGTTTGATCCCTAGAATCTGTGCAAATGCTGAAAGAAAGAACCAGCTCTGCAAAGTTTTCCTCCAAATTCCACCTATTTTCCGTGGCTTATGTGTGCTTCCCATACAGGATGAATTAAGAATAATAACAACAACAATGTAAGGAAAGACAAAAATCTTGCTACAGTGTTATATTGAACTTTGAACTTCAAATTTTGAGTGGCGTGCCATATATTACATGGCTGCACAGCCTTTCGTTATTGCTCTTGTAGGTGTAAATAAGTAGATATGAAATATATTGTAGATGTAAAGAGGTAGATGTATGTGCCAATATGTGTGAGGCATAGCTTCTAACTGCCTTTCGAAACCAACAAAAAGCAAAACAGCACAAATACTTTAAACATAAGGACACTTTAAATTTTATTTCAGATCTGTTTACTTTTTAAAAGTATAATGTGTTCATTTGTAACTTCAACCTAAAATTATACAGAAAACATATCAGAAAAATCAGAACAAAACAATATAGTAAAGTTTAAAGCAGCACAGGTATATGCAAGCATTTTTTTTTTTTTTTGAGATTGCTGACCACCTGCTTTTCGATGTGTTGTTAGTGATTTAGGCTTAGGAAGGCATTTAGAACAGATTCAATTTTCAGTAACAGTCACAGCAGAGAACACATGGTTTCAGCTTGTCATTTCAATAGATAAAGTTACTAAACATGAGCTTGACACACCAAGGTACAGATCAAAATACAGCACGTTGCTGATGCCTTCAGCAGGCATTTTATTTTCATTAGCTGCTGACAAGAATGGAAATGGAAAGCAGCAGCAGCTCATTCACAGAGCTCTGTGATAATTGCTCTCCCTTCAGCTAAGAGCAAGTCAGCTGTTTTTCTTCATTAATACAGGATATGGGTGTATAGACAAGTGCTGTTCTCTCCTAATGACTGACAGCATGGTAGATTTATGGGTTAGACACACTGGTAGAGCCACAGACTAAGTGTGCCAGGGTTTGTTCATAAGTGGTTCCTCACCAACTTTTAGCAACATTAAACTTTAATCACAGTTTAGATTTCTTCCCTTATTCTCCTCTTTAATTTCCCCTAATCCCTTCATTCTTCCTTTCCTTTTCTCTTAAGAAATCTTACTGGTTCTCAAGATATCCGTGAGATTATAAGTGGAGTTTTTATTGTTTTTTTCAGTTTTGTTTTTTATTTCAAAGTGATTTTCAACAAAGAGCATATACAATAGTTTGGCAAATTAAAAAAAGAATATCTTTATGAAGAAATATGTACTTGAGCTCATCTTCATGATTTCATGGACATATCTAATGCAAAAGAAACAGCTGAGGTACTTAACACAACAAATTACCTCATAATTGTGTTCTTTTATGGGGGACTCTGCTTTTCTGAGAAGTAGGGGAGAGGAAGGGGCAAGAGGGAGAGAAAGGAGGGGGCTACAAAAGGGATATAAATGGAATAAATAAATAAATACATATATACATACATACATACTAAGAAAATTTATGTGTGCTTTTAATGATTCTATTAAACTAGTCAAATTTTTAAGTACAATTATATGTTATGTTTGGTCCTGCACAGTCAAGTCCATATGTCATTTTAGAGGTAGTATGTACCTACAAATTACACACACACACACACACACACACACACACACACACAACATATATACACAAATGTATACTTGGAATTACACAGCTACAGGGCATCAATGCCTCAACTAGAAACCAGAGGCTAACAAACAAAGACCTCAGTGCCAGGAATGGAAATGGGTTACATCTTTTGGAGTTGTTGGCTAACGAAATCTCATAGACAGACGACCTCCCCCCCACCAACACATTCAAGCAGCACAGGCTTTTAACCTTGCTCTCAGTATCTCTCCAGAACTTGATAGTAACATCAGATTTCTGAAGACACCATATCACTTGGGTCAAAAAATATAATTAAATCAAATCAATACAGACATGGAAACTTTATCCCAACTGGATGGCTACCAGAGTTCTGAAAGGTGCTATGGAAACGACTGGAGGAGAAAAACAAATATCCATCTGTGAACCCTGGAAGCTTCAAAATTGACTGTCCTGTAAAGTATCTCTACTGGTTCAGTAGTGGCGTGGACATTATGGGAGTAATAACCACTTTCTGATTGTATTTAAGTCCTACTTCACAATACGCAGTTTATTTCTGGCACCAGTATCAGGCCAAGAACCTATGGCTAGATAGGGCATAGTCCCTAAGGTAGAACCTACTACTATTATTGTACTAAATGGACATAGTATTAAACTAAGCTGACTCCTAATGACTTTCATTAAACCAATAGGTCAACGTATTTCTCAAGTCTCATCGCAAGAGCTCCTGTTTGCAGATGATGAATAACACAGAGACATACAACAGCAAGAGACTACAAAATGCTCAGCTCTAAACGGAACATATATTATTCATTCCCATGTCAAAGGTTCAAGGATCATTGTGGAAGAGGGGACTGGCAAGTTATAAAAGCCAGAGTGAGTAAATGACTACAAAAAAAGACCTGGACACAACACAGCAACTATACAAATGGCCGCAAAAATTTCAGCAGCATGAAGAAAACCTAAGCA
This sequence comes from Rhombomys opimus, assembly GCA_010120015.1. NCBI lineage: Eukaryota > Metazoa > Chordata > Mammalia > Rodentia > Muridae > Rhombomys > Rhombomys opimus. Next base: position 109,518 of record REGO01001080.1, read on the forward strand.
ATATCCAGTGCCCACGTGTAAACAGCAGCTGAGTATAGCATCTCACCTCGAACTGTTGAGTGGATGGAGAGGCAATTTTCTTCAAAAATGTACCCCTTGATGAGATGGCCACACTCCAGTGAAAGACCACACTTCCAAAAATATTTGGAGAGCACAAATTGGTCTTAAAAGAAAAAGAAAAAAGGAAGTCATGAGGTTGGGTGGCAGAGAAAGTAATTTGGGAAGATTTGGAGGAGGGACATGGATGTTATGAAAACAGATAGTACAGAACTCTAAACTCTCAGAGAGTTAAAGTATATCCTACAGTCACCATCTCAGTGAATGTAAATAAATATTGTAATATGACTTAACAGCAAAAAAAACATACTCATAGCTTGCTTTCTTATTATATATCTATCTTAAAATACATAAACTGACCAATAACGTTGGCCTCTGGATAGGAATTCTAGATTTATCTGAGACCTCACATTTTTCAGTTTGTTACAGTAAATAAGCTGCTTGATTTCTTTGGCCAACATAGAATAATAGCACTGTGAATAAACATTTAAAAAGTTAATTCAGGTGCAACTCATATAATAATGCCTGATATACAACAAGCATATGACAAATGCAAAGACGAAAAGGCAATAAGAGAAATAGCAGAACAGATAAGAGGTTGATTTCTATATTGCCCATATGTATTGGAAATTTGAGATAGACAGATGGTGTGTGAGCATTTTCCTTCTGACTGGGAAGGGAAAAATGAAATACTAGCTACTATCATTTAATTTGTAAACAGAAGACAGTAAAGGTCCAGTAATGTGCAGGAGAGCACCACAAAATAATAAGTCATTCTGCCTAAATGTCCATAGCTCCCAGTTCATAATATTACAAAAAAATAAGATCTGACCGCAAGTAACAAGTCTCCATGGACAGAAATACTTTAAAGAGGAAACAATGTAACATATAACTTCTTATTGTTGCCATAATTATATTTTAATTTTCTGACTGCACTTATTATATATATTAATTACAAGAAAATAAGTATGATAAAGTTAGAAAATCAATTATTTAGTATTCAGAAGAAATTGTTAGATGACAGCACATTGAATCAGCCTAGCAAAATTGGAATAACTAGTGACTCGTGACTTGTTGTAAGTGTCATTAGTTACTGTTATAGGGCATGAATTGAACAAATTTAAAGAAAGATCCTTTAAGATTTGCAAACAGCTTAAGTGGAAAGAAACAGAAGAATACGGTGTGCATTTTTACACAGTCCAATGAAATAAAGTACATAAACAAATACATTATTAACCTGTTGAAAAAAAAACATTCTGAGAGAATAATGTTTTAAATATTCTCAAATGTTTCTGTGGAGGCAAAACATTATCCTCTATTCACCATAAATTGGAAAACTTCTCTCTGTCTAAACTATTGTTTCTTCAGTGATTTCAAATTGAAAGATTCACTGATGGCTATTTTTTTCTGGATTAAGTGTTGAGAAATAAATGCTTCAGAATTCTCTGAAGAGGAAAGTTAAGAATAAACAGTGGGAAGAAGAGAGAGAGAGAGAGAGAGAAAAGTGGGAAAAGAACTTTAGGGAGGACAGACGTTGGCCTGGTGGGAAGGACATGAGGAGGGTGAGGATGACAATCACCAGAGTTTATCTTATACACGTATGAAATTACCAAAGAACAAATTAAAAAAAAAGCTATCAAAGATAAGCTATGATAATAACTGCCGTAAGCAAAGCTTTCCGGTTCGTGGGAGCTATTCTTCAAGGAGAGAGCTCTCCTACCCTGTCACCTCTACAAACACTGCAGAGCAGTGTGACTCAGTAGGAATGAAAAATGAGCCAAATTTCAACACCCTGCACTAATTTCAAATCTTAATAAATAAATAAATAAATGTCTTAGTTGCTCCATTTTTAAAAATGGATTTTACTGCCTGACTTTATTGTTGTTTTATTCAAGTATTTTGAAATGTAAAGTGAATATAAATTTAGACTAACAACAGTGCTCAAACCCATAAGTGGCCAAGGACCAGTGTGATTGGCAGTGTGACTGGCAGATGTGTTTTCATACACTTCCCTTAGTACTCACCCTAAATGAATCCTGTGCGTCTACACTGAGATTTATCTTAAATGTAAAATGTGCATTAGGTTTTGGAAGCCCAATATAAGTAATAATATGAGTGTTAGGATATCAAGAATTTTATATCTAGCACATCTTACAAAACTATTTTGGATATAAGAAGTATTTTATAGAAGTTAAATTGTTTTACCTGTTTCTTTTTAGCTTATATTTATAGAACTAGCTTTTACCATTTTTCTGAAGCTCCATGCATTCGGCATATCCAGATAAATGAAAATACTTAATAGAGCCAAATGTTTACCAAACACTATATAGTTAGGACACACTACCCCTGCTTCTGACCTCATAAAAGTAAAAGGAATAAGGAAAAACAAACACATATGCATAGGCATGTAATAGGAAATAAGATAGATTTGTACCACCTGTGCCTTGATGAACAATGGACAATATATATCTCCCGTGCCTTTATTTGCACCATAGCTTTTTCTATTCACCTTGGTCCATCAATCATATCTCCACATTAAATAAACTAATGTCAATGAGAGTTTATCTCAGTTTTTTTTCCCAAATTTTTTATTTAACTTTTATTAATTACACTTTATTCCTTTTGTATCCCCCCATAAGACCATCCGTCCTCCCCTCCTGGTCCTCCCCTCCCCCCCTTTCTGCATGCATGCCTCTCCCCAAGTCCACTGATAGGGGAGGTCCTCCTCTCCTTTTTTTTTTTTTTCTTCTCAATGCAGTTTATTCAGGAATCTTGAACAATCTTCTGACCCTGGGGAAAGCCAGCCCACAGCTTAAAATAGCCTCTGGCTAGCCAACCCCAGTGTGCCTCGTGGGCAATGCAGATAGGTCCACATACACGGAAGCAAGCCAGATCCTCAGCCTTAGCCAAATATGGAGTTGTTTGTGACAGAGAGCACTCACCATGGGGAAAGTGGAAGGCGGAAACCAGCTCCATCTTTAAGGCACGGCATTAAGCAGCTCTCTACAGTTCCCCTTTTTGTTTTAGATGCATCAGGCAAGAGTAGAGGTCTGATGTCTGATATTAGAAATAAATTGGGACTTTGTACCAATGTTCATTTAGGTGTCATCCACCCAAAGAGCATCAGACCCGTCTGATACCTTTTTCTCAGAGGCGGGACCTGGGGCATCAACCCGCATGCAATCAGACATGCTCTTCTCGAAAGCGGCTGACCCTGAGTGCAGTGCTTAGCTTCTCATCCTGAGCATAACATTTTAGCTTTCTATGGTTTTAAAATTCAGTTAAGTAAATATATAGTCACTGAAGATAGTCACTGTTTTAATCAACATATAAAAGTACAATTTTGAAATTTTTCTACAGGATAAAAACATCTTTAGATAAAAGCTAATCTTAGTAATCATTTGAAGAACATTTTGAGGAAAATTAGCTTACTCCCCAAAAGATTGCTCTGGCATTGTTATCCTTTATCTCCTATTCTCCAAATTAGATGTTAGATTTTTATAGAAGAAGATTTTCTACTGTATAGGTTATTGGGTTCTACAGAAAAGTTTAAGCATAAATAGTGTCTCCTCCCAGAAAGTCTTTATAATCACTTTGTTATTATTCACAGAAATTCTGTTCTGTATTAAATATATCTTGTGATAAGGAAAAAATTGCTTACAAGATTATATTGAGCTGTTTCTGAGGTAGCTATGTGAAGATCTGTTTCACTCAGTAATTACTCAGTGAGGGTCTACAGGGAATGAACACATATTTTTCAGCTCACTTCAGCATAGAGACCACTTGGGCCCAACTTGGGATGAGAATGCCAAGCTCCCTAACTAGGCTGATTTGTTGTCCCCCAAATGCAGAAGTTCAACTTACTCTGTACTCCTCTGTAGCTTATTTATACAGAATAAGTCTTAGTTTCCATGCATTTTATTTTAGGTGTGATGAGTCTCCATGAGTGTGTACTAAGGCGTGTCTGCATTCCAGCTGGTTCACAAAGACCTAGCAGGTCTTTGGGTGTGGTCAGAGCACCCCGGATGATAGATTAAAATTATTCTACAGCACTCTGATTTCCATTGTGGCTGTACGGGTTAGCAACCCCACCAGTAGCATATGAATGTCGCTTTACTGTATGTCCTTTCCATCATCATCTGGTCTCATTTTTTTGTTATTAACCTGGCTTGGGATAAGGTGAAATCTCAAAGTGGTTTTTATTTGCTTTTTCCTGATGACTAAAGGTGTTGAACATTTAAGTGTTTTGTCTTTTGAGGATTCTCTGTTTAGTTCTATACCCCGTTTTCACTCACTCTTCTTTGTTTAAATTTTCTTCAGACAATATGTTTTGATTATATCCTTTACCTTACCTGAACTCCTCCCAAATGCTCTCCACCTCCTTTACCCAAGCAACATCATGCTATTTCTTTCTTTCTGAGAAAGAAAAAGGAAAAATTGGAAATCAAAACAAACAATAACAACAACAAGCCAATAAGACAAGAAATACAGAACACAGAAACCATCGAGTCTATTATGTGATGCCCGGAAATACCTGGCCATGTGTCCTGCCCTGGAGTGTGTTTGGTATATGTAGACACCTGATTTTCCTTTCCCTAGCAGCTATCAGTTGAAAAATACCTTCTTTCTGACTAAGAATTGATCATCTTACCCAGGGTATCAGAAGAAGGGGAGGGCATGGAACAGGACAGAAGCTTACCACAGAGGGCCTCTGAAAGACTCTACCCATCAGAGTATCAAAGCAGATGCTGGGCCTCTTGTAAAAGAGGGGGGAGATGAGGGACCTAGGGGGAACAGGAACTCCACAAGGAGAGCAACAGAAACAAAGGATGTGGGCAAAGGGGTCTTTTCTGAGACTGATGTTCCAACCAAAGACCATGCATAGAGATAACCTAGAACCTCTGCACAGATGGAGCCCATGGCAGCTCAGTCTCCAAGTGAGGATCCTGGTAATGGGAGCAGGGACTGTCTCTGACATTGACTCAGTGGCTGGCTCTTTGATCACCTCCCCATGAGTGAAGGGGGAGCAGCCTTTGCAATCCACAGAGGAGTACAATGCAGCCAGTCCTGATGAGACCTCATAGGCTAGGTCAGAGGGAAGGGGAAGAAGGGTCCTCCCCTATCAGTGGACTTGGGAAGGGGCATGGAAGGAGAAGAGGGAGGGACGGTGAGATTGGGAGGGGGTGAGGGAGGGGCTACAGCTCTGATACAAAGTGAATAAACTGTAATTAATAAAAAGTAAATTAATAAAAAAAGAAAATAGCTTCTTGATTTTGTGTCCACATCTCCCTCTGTCTTTGGATTTTTGTCTGGCTTGAACTTGTGTAGATTCTGTGCATGCTGACACAGTCTCTGTGAGTTCATAGGTGTATCAGCCATGTTCCAGAATACACCTTCTTTGGAGTCATCCATGACTTCTGGCTCTTATAATTCTCCTGCCTCCTCTTCCACATGCATTCCTGAAGAGTGTATACAATCCCCTTTTTAACTTAGGCTGCTTGATGTTCAGTAAAACCAGACATGCCTTCTTTTACTTTTAACTCTGTATGGAATAACATGGCTTGAAGGAGGTCACTTTGGCCCTTGGCACATCTCTTTCCAGATACATATCACAGTTTTAATAACTTTAAAAAATAATTTATACTTTATAGACATTATTGCTCTAACTGATTAATAGAAATTGAACTAGATTTTGGTGAAAAAATAGTTTAATGTTCTTTTCAATTTCAATTTTGCAAGAAATAGAGCCAGGCACTGCCAATAAACTTTATCATGAAAGCTTAATTATTCGACTTTTATGAAATTAAAAGTAAAAAAAGAAACTTGTATAAAGCATCTGTATTTTTAGATTTTTTTCCATAAGTCATAAAAATTTGCTTTCTGACTGCTTTATACCCTCTAGGTCACAATTTCCTGATTTTTTGGAAAGGATTTTCCAGTTCACTCCCTCTTCAACATCCAGAATGCAAAGACCCTACTCAGTCTGAAACCCCAACAGTAGTGGCAGGATGACAAGTCTTCTTGGTTGTTTACTAAGCCTTTCAGAGACTCTGTGTCTTTCATTGCCAGGCTTCATTATCCTGTGCCCAATTTTCTGGTGGCCACTTATCTTTCTCATCAGCCCCTTCTTGAAAAATCCTACAAATACCAAGCTGACAACTGTTACATAAATTTCATATGAGTTATTTCAAGGTCTCCACTGTTCCATTTCCCCAAAGATCAAAACACAAAAATAAGAAAATCTGTCCACCTAATGCACATTTTGGCACATGTTCAAGATTTTGTGAACCATGCAACTGTATAACCATATATCTTTATGCATATATTGCCAGCCAAGTTTTCAACTTTAAGAACAGCTTGAATAGGTCTCCTAAATTTATTAGAGTGTTTTTCTATTCTGTGACTTTCATCAAGCTTTCTCCAAGATTGAGAAATATTAATGTGGGTTGGTGAGGTGTCTCTATGGGTAAAGTATTGCTATGCAAGTGTGAGGATCAGAGTTCAAATCCCAGAATTCTACCTAAATTCAGATGAGGCACTGTGCATCTTTAATTCCAGCAATGTAAGTTAAGATGGGAGGCAGAGGCAGAAGAACATCCAAGAACCTAGAGGACCAGCTAGCTTAGCATACAAAGCATTGAATGAAAATATATCCTCTCTTAAATAAGATGAACTGTGAAGTCTAGCACCAAAAAGTTGTCCTCTGACCTTCATAAATAAGCTATGTCGCATACACACTACACTAAGACCTCACGCACACATGCAAACTACAGGTACACATCACACATGACATCCAATAAATTTAAATAAAGATATAGATGATAAAAATAATAAATACATACATAAATATATAAATAAATAAAATTTGAAGAGAGGTGCTAAGAGCTCCATTCAAAGGGCCTTTTCTCTGGTCTTCAGCATTGTTTGAAATATCCAACTTTCTGTCCTTTGTCTGATGTTTAAATTTGAAGTTCTTCACTAGATAGGATGCTCACTATTTGCGAGATTTTTAAAAAATGTATATATGTATAGAATATACATTATATACAATATATTATATATACATTTTATGTATATACATGCATATATACACACATATATACATATATATATACATATATACAATATATATAAAATATATACAATATATTATATACAATATATTCTCATCATGATTTCCTCTCTTCCAACTTGTTCCAATTCCTTTCCTTATGGATCTTCTGCTTGTATCCAGTAGTTTCCTATTTTGTGTTTTTATGGGATGCTCATTTCTACAAGATCTTTTCTCTTTTAAAAATTGTGATATCCACAAGGAGAGCAACAGAACAAGAAAATTTGAACACAGGGAACTTCCCAGAGACTCATACTCCAACCAAGGACTATTCATGGAGATAACCTAGAACCCTGACAATGCAGCCACTTCTGATGAGAACTGATAGACTAAGATCAGAAAGAAGGAGAGGAGGACCTCCCCTATCAGTGGACTTGGGGAGTGGCATGCATGCAGAAAGGGGGGAGAGGGTGGGGTCGGGAGGGGAGGAGGGAGGGGCTTATGGGCTAATATAAAATGAATAAAGTGTAATTAATAAAAGTTAAATTAAAAAAAGTTAAAAAATAGTGATATCCAATCTTATGTCATTTTCTAATTCGCAAGGATCCAAGTGTAAATATTTTTTTCTTATCTTTCTCCTTCTTTGAGCCTTGACACAAATAATTTCTTCATCCAAGAAAAACCGCACCCCCAAAAAATCCATCATCTCTCTACCTCCTTGTTGCACTTCACATCTACATTGAATGATTCTGTGGTCGTATTCTGCAACCACAAATACAATGTCTCTCTATTGAGTACAACTGCAAACAGCTATTTATCGTCTTTTTAAAGCTTTCCATAAGCTTTCAAATATCCACCCTTTTTTTCTATGATCCATGTAATGTCAAAAGGTTTCACTAATCATGATATATAAAAATATCCCTTTCCTGAATATTACTCATTATTTAGGTTACTTTGCATTAATCATCTTCGTGGCAATTAATCATTTTAAAAATTACTATTAAGAATATTATTTTGTTTGCTTTTCCCCTGGATTTTTAACTATGATTAGTATAGAGAACATGCTAAATAACAAACATGTTGAATCTGTGTCAAGATTAATAATATTATTTATTTCATGTGACACACAACTTAATCCCGGTACTTTGGATGTTCGGGTAGGAAGATGAACCAAATTGGACTTTATAACAATGCTGTGTCTCAAAGAGGAGCAAATCAATAAGTAAACTCTTCCTTTCTACAATATGATGTTATCACATGAAGAAAGCTAACCATAAATCAGAAAATGTACTTTCACTACACAATGAATTTGCTGACACCTTGATCTTGGATTTCCTAGACTCCTAAACATTGAGAAATGAGGCTCTTGTGGTTTGTATCTGTTAGAGCATCCTGCACAATGTTTGCTTTGTACTATTTTCTACCTAATGTAAAAAGATACTCTTCAATGTGTTTCTTCATACTTTTAGTTTTGTCTTATTTTCTGTTTGTAAGAAGGCTAATGCTCTTGAAGATTTGATATAAGGCTTGTCTTGTTATTTTTTTACATATGCATATGTAATGGTCTTAGAACTACTTGTTAATAATATTTTATTGTCCTCATTATTATTTTGACACTTTCGTTGCATCTCCATTGATTATATATGAATGTGGCCAATGGCTGGAGCCATAGTCTTCATCAGTTTTTCTATGTCCTCATGATAGGACAACTCCTACTCTTTTGACACTAGAACATTTATAGTGACTCTTGAAAAAAGACACTTCTATTAATGTTATTTTTAAATAATTCAAATGGTGTTAATGTGATGTATTTCCAGGTGTATGGAGGGGTATATAACTAGATAATTCCTACTAAGAACACTTTCTGGAATTTGTGTTTTTTTTCCCATTTCCATTCTTTTTTATTTTTATTAATTATAGTTTATTCACTTTGTATCCCAGTTGTAGCCCCCTCCTCCATTCCATCCCCATACTATCTCCCCTCCCTCTTCTTCTCCTATGCCCCTCTCCCAGTCCAATGATAGGATGGATTCTCCTCCCCTTCCATCTGACCCTAGTCTATCAGGAATCATCATGACTGGCTTCTTAGTCTTCCTCTGTGGATTGGAAAGGCTGCTCTCCCCTCAGGTGGAGGTGATCAAAGAGCCAGCCCATGACTTCATGTCAGAGAAGGTCCTTGTTCCTATTGTTGGGGAACCATCTTTGATAAGGAGCTGCCAGAGGCTACTTCTGTGCAGGGTTCTAGGTTATCTCCATGCATGGTCCTCGGTTGGAATATCAATCTCAGAAAAGACCACTGTGCCCAGATATTTTGGTTCTGTTGCTCTCCTTGTGGAGCTACTGTTCCCTCCAGGTCTTTCTATGTCTCTCTTCTTTCATAAGATTCCCTGAACTCTGCAAAAAAGTGTGGCTGTGAATCTCAGCATATGTTTTAATACCCTGCTGGGTAGTCTTTCAGAGGCCCTCTGTGATAGGCTCCTGTCCTGTTCCCCATTTTCTCCTGCTTCTGATGTCAATCTCATTTGCCTTTCTCAATGAATATTGAACATCTTACCAGGGTCCTCCTTGTTTAGCTTCTTTAGGTGTATAGATTTTAGTATGATTATCCTATATTATATGTCTAATATCCAATTATAAGTGAGTATATACCATGTGTGACTTTCTGCTTCTGGGATACCTTACAGAGTATGATCATTTCTAGAACCCAACCATTTCCTGTAAATTTCATGATTTCTTTATATTAAATTGCTGAGTAGTATTCCACTGTGTAAATATACCACATTTTGGAATATTGTATTCTTCTGAATGTGGTTTTTGGGAATATGGGCATTTGATATCATCTAAGAGAATGGAACAGATCATTTCTATGAGGTTTCCAAAAATATAGTCAGAAACATTTTGCTTTTCTTTGTGCCATAAACAGACTTTGATTGGTTTCTCCTAAGAATATTATGTTTGGGTTAGATATAGTGCTGTGTATAGCTCCCATAATCAGAATATAGAGGTAGAAGAAATGCTGAAAGTTCAAAACCAACCCAATGTACAGAGTGAGCTCCAAACCAGACTGACTACATGACAAAATCTTTCTCCAAAAAGAGGTTTCTTTTCATCACTAGTGTAAACTTAATTATCTTTGGAGTTTCACTTTTCATTATCAGTTGTTGGTATATAGAAATATAATTAATTTTATATATTGGCTGCTTTATATATTGAATATGTTGCCATGTTCAGGTAGCTATTTGTTGATCACACAAGATATTATTCATTAAATAAAATTCTTTTAGTCTTGCATGTTGATTTTCTTCAATTTGTCTTCCTGCACTGGGTTAAACATCAAAGAGGAAAGCACTCAGCATTTCACTGGTAGGTGGGGTTATATCTATAGATTTACTCATACAAACCTTTTATTAGGTTGGGGACTATTTCTCCTACATTTTGTGCTGGGAGGGTTGTTTCCTTTTAAGTGAGAATGGATTTTTAGCTTCAATATAATCAACAAACACTACTTTGCCATGCCACAAGGTAGTCTTGTTCTCCCCTTCCTTTGTTGCAAACCTTAGAATGATCTACTTGAATAGCTTCATACAAAACCAGAATTGCCCAAACAAGGACATCCCAGAGTGAACTATTCTATTAAACATGCGTGTGAAAAGAGAGAGATAAAACTCCTAGTGATAAAAATAATTAAGTTTTTTTTTCTAATAGTCAGTACATAGGTTTTTTGAATGACCTTAGATTGGTCAATACAATTGTGCTTGGCATCCCTGGAGGGACACTAAGGCTAGCACTGCATCACAACCAATCCAGAGGATTAAGGAAACTGATATGGCTCACCTCCCCCTAATGGGGGAGCAGCCTTACCAGGCCACAGAGGAGGACATCGCAGCCAGTCCTGATGAGACCTGACAGGCTAGGATCAGAGGGAAGGGGAGGAAGACCTCCCCTATCAGTGGACTTGGGGAGGGGCCTGGGAGGAGAAGAGGGAGGGTAGGATTGGGAGGGAATGAAGGAGGGGTATACAGCTGGGATACAAAGTGAATAAACTGGAATTTATTAAAAAAATAATTAATTAAAAAAGAAAACTGATAGGACAAAATAGGAATATGTAGTCTGGATTAGTTCATAAAATAACTTTTATTTATTTAAAATTTATTATTTGAAATTTATACCGTGAAAATATGTTTTGTGATATGGAACACTAATGTCTCAAACTCATTTTCAAATACCCTTAGGAAAAACATAAAAATATTGAAAAATTGCACATGCATATAAAGACAATGTGAGAAAAATAAATGAAATAAAACAAATGCAAACTAATGTAGAATCTTGTTGTATTTAGAGTGTTATTATAATATTGCTATCTTAACTGATAAATTGAATTTTTTATTTTATAAAGAGTTGTACTTGTAAAAAACTGATATATGATACACACATATTTGGTGATCAAGAAAGATAATTTTATAAATGTCTGAAGAAATTTCTGAGCAATGAAACAATTTTACTTGATACCCATGGTATCAAGTGAAATATATTCCAAAATAGAGTAAAAATAAAAGACAATAAAGGTCGCACTGGAAAAAACATAAGACTTAAGTTATACTGATATAATAAATATTAGAAACATGGAAGTGATTTGGATTTTGAAAACTTAAATATTTATACAACTAAACAAATATTTTCTCTACCAAATTTTTATAGTATTAATTTAGGGCTTAACATTTTGTTATTTTATTCACATCTCAAATGAAGATAGACATTGATCCAGGAAGCACTTATTAATTCCAGAAAATAATTAAGTTTTCTCTTAAATGGGCAGTACATGGTTTCACCTCTAAGCAATATAAAATTTATACTAGACAATAAAATTATATTTTGTCTCTATTATACACAGAAGCACAATTTTATTGTGCTTGCAATTGCCTTTACACACCATTACCCTATAGTCTAGAATGCTGGCCTGTGAATTTCAAAGCAATGTAGGGGCTTTACCATACAACTAACTCTCACAGAAATAAAATCTTTGCCTCGTGCAATGAAACTATAGGGTTCACAGACTTTGGAAACGGAAATGTCTCATTAGGTCATCTTTTTTGAAAAAGTATTATACTATATGATCTTCATTTCCACGTGCTTTACCCAGTTAAAATTTTAACACCCCTACCACTATAACTTTCTCAGAAAACTATTTCATAATGCCCTAAGGGTTCTTTTATGCTACATGTGTATTTTCCACACACAAAAAAAACTTAAAAAGTAAAATAGCAAATGATCTTCTATTTCCATCTAACCTGAATGTCTTCATTGATTTCTAGAACCAAAGTGAAAGAAATACAGTGCTACTGAGAAGTTGGTTTTCTCTGTCTCTCTCTTGCTCTCTCTTCTCTCCTCTTTCTCTCTTTCTTAGTGCTGTGCTTTATCAGACAAAGCAATATATAGTGCAAGTGCAATGTTTGCAATGTTAGCCAAAGAGTTCTCATTATTTGCTTTTATCCATTATTGCAATAATTCTCTCCTGAAGCAGAGAGGCCACCACAAAATCCATTCTATTTTTTTAACTCTTCAAATATTTTCACTTGTTTAATAACTAATTTTTTCAATAGATCTTTAAAATAGGGCTATTATCTACCACTTTAAAGTTATTATTTAGTACAATTTATTTACTTTGTATTCCAACTGTAACCCTTTTCCCCATTTTCTCCTCCCAGTCCCACCATCCCACCCTCTTCTAGCCCTATGCCTCTCCCCTAGTCCATTGATAGGAGAGGTCCTCCTCCCCTTCTGTCTGACCCTAGTCTATCAGGTCTCATCAGGGCTGGCTAAATTCTGTTTCTCTGTGGCCTGGCAAGAGCACCCCCCGCCAGAGGGCAGTGATCAAAGAGCTGGCCACTGAGTTCACGTCAGAGACAGCCCTGTTCCCCTTACTTGGGAATCTCCTTGGAGACCAAGTTGCCAATTGGCTACATCTAAGCAGTGGCTCGAGGTCCTCTCCATTCATGGTCCTTGGTTACAGAAATTTTGGTTCAATTACACAATGGAATACTACTCAGCAATTAAAAACAAGGAAATCATGAAATTTTCAGGCCAATAGATGGAACTAGAAAAGATCATGCTGAGTGAGGCAACACAGACCCAGAAAGACACGTATGGTATACTCACTTAAAAGTGGATATTAGCCATATAATATAGAATAAACATACAATAATCTATACTCCTAAAGAAGCTAAATAACAAGTTGGATCCAAGGGGAGATGCTTAATCCTTATTCAGCAGGGCAAACAGGATAGACATTGGAAGTAGGAGATAGGGAACAGGACAGGAACCTCCCACAGAGGGACTCTGAAAGATTCTACCCACCAGGGTGTGAAGCAGATGCTGAGACTGATAACCAAACTTTGGGCAGAGTGCAGGGAATCTTATGAAAGAAGGGGGAGATAGAAAGACCTGGAGGAAAATATATAATCAACATCAAAGAGGCTGCTAAATAACTTTTCAGATTTGCATAAACACCAGCATTATTCAAGGCTGTTGCTACATATATTTGTCTCATTCTACATCTTTCATCACTTTTCAGCATCTTTGAAACAGATTACCCTTTAAAACAGTTTGTGCAGTTCAATATTTAAATTATATATATATATATATAATTTAAATATATATATAATATATATATAATATATATATAATCAATTACATGCATATAAAGACAATGTGAGAAAATAAATGAAATAAAACAAATGCAAACTAATGTAGAATCTTGTTGTATTTAGAGTGTTATTATAATATTGCTATCTTAACTGATAAATTGAATTTTTTATTTTATAAAGAGTTGTACTTGTATTATATAAATATATATATAATATATATATGATATATATATAATCAATTACATATTACACATTACATGTTATATATTATATTATATGTTGTATGATTATGTATTTTCCTACTGACTCTTAATATGAATAATGCCACTAGTTTTACAAAATTAAACAAAACCCCATATTTGGGGGATACTCAGTATTGGACTGTGTTACTCTTGAATGCGCTTCTAGATTTTGAAGTATGTTCTGTTTGCATTGGTTACTTGTGTGCTAATATTTTTGATGTGTGTTTTCTTGTGTTCAGGTTTTTTATTCATTCTTGACAATGTTTTGATTGCTTTCCTAAAATTGTTTATGACATTTTCTTCTGTTGTATGTGATGTAATAATAAAGAAGGATTAAAAGGTAAGAAAAAAAAAAAAAAGAAAGACCTGGAGGAGACAGGAGTTCCACAAGAAGAGCAACATAACAAAAAAAAATCTGGGCCCACCCAGTGTTGGTGCAGAGATGTTACTCTAATCTATTCTATTTTTAAAGTGATATGCTAAGCTAAGCATGAAACAACACTTAGAAAAAATTAAGAATATACTAAACAAGCATGTGTATAGCATGAAGTATATAGATACAAGATTCTGCCCTATCCTCATCTGTATAAAAAAAAACATTACTTACATCAGAAATAATATGCCAGCTAAGTCAGGTCTGTTTGTACAAGCCTGTGGTCCAATCCCTGATAACTGGAAGGCTGATAAAAAATGTCAAGTTCAAGCCTGGACTCCAACAATGAGTTCAAAGCCATTCTGAACAATTTAGCAACACTTTGTTTCAAAATGAAAATAAAAAGTAAAAAGAGAGACGGAGATATGGCTCAATGGCAGAGTGATTACCTAAATATGTGAAAACCTGGTTCAGTCACTAGTAGCACACACATACAAAGCTTTAGGGTCAAAACATTTATCCCAATGATAGTTGCCCCTTACAGAAAAGCATAGAGACTGTACTCAGTCCTTTCCTATTGAGACTTGGATCACATGCGTGTAAAATCAGGATTATTGTCAACAGAAAACATTATAAAATAGCTGTGATGGACAAATTGTAAATCACTAAAATAAGAAATAATTCGATCTCTGGATTTCTTTATCATTTCCATATTCATGAAATATAAAAATACTACTATGATCGTGTCTAGAACATATACTTCCATCCCACAAAAAACAAAATTATTAATTTAAATCACTATGAAAGATTTATCTTGAGATATGACAATGTTAAAAAATAATTGTCACTTTAAAATAATTGTCACTTTATTTCTCTAATCTTTACATTTTCAGATTTTTATTTTTATCCATAACTGATATCTCTGTAAATTCCAAAACTGAAAAGTAGTTTGTAATACACATTCTAGCCATGATGAAAATCAAATATAATTAAAAAATTAATTAAATAACATTGATAAAAAATTCATCATATGTACAATTTGTACAGTGAGAAGAAAACACTGTACCTACTCAGAAAGAATTAAAATTGCAAATATCTGATGAAATTTTACTTTTAAAAGATCTGTATTTCAAACCAATAAACTTATAACTATACTTACAAGCAAGAAAGAATTATTAGTAAAAATATTAGTAAAAAAAATCATATTAACTTCACCTTGTCAGGTGAAAGCACCATGCTCATCTTTAGGTTGGAACAACAATCATGCATCCTAGACTATTATCAAGAATCAACAATATTTTCAGGTTTGCCAAGGCACTAACACAAAACAAACACATACAATTTGTAGAGCATTTATATGAAGAAAGCCACTGAAGAATAAACATTAACAATACTGTAAGGTGAATGTTTATTTTTGCATAAAAACAAAAAAGGACGCTTACTTGTGTATGAAACATGAAATAGAAAAAAAAACTGTGAAAAGAATGTTACAAGGCTAAAAATTTTGAACATATAATTGTTAAAATAATATATTTTAGATTGTAAATATCATGTAGCTAGCATAAAATATCCTTTTGAACAATCAGTTAAATATAATATTAATCCCAGTAATAGATTTAAAATAGACGCGGAAAGATTAAGTAGGTTACATGGCACATTAGCATTTTTTTGTTTTAATTTTTTTTATTAATTACAGCTTATGAACTTTGTATCCCAACTGTAGCCCCTCCCTCATACCCTCTCAATCCTACCCTCTCTCCCTCTTCTTCACCCATGTCCCTCTCCCCCAGTCCACTGATAGGAGAGGTCTCCTCCCCTTCCATCTGATAGTAGTCTAGCAGGTCTCATCAGGAGTGGCTGCATTGTCTTCTTCTGTGTAGCATTTTTAAATGGTGGAACTAGAAACTAAACCCAGAGAGGTCTGGCTCCAAAGATAGATTATTCTCGTTGCAAAAATGTATCCTCCATTTTTCATGTTCCTCTGCTTTGAACATATGTTATCACAATATTACAAAAAACAAAATAACATATATTCTCTGAGAAGTAAACTTTTCATATTCTGCCCAATGAATAAACTCAAGGTTATGTATAAAAATTAATTTATGAGAGTATAACTTCACCCTTTTGAGATCACAAATAAGAAATTTATTCGGGTTTAGCAGTTGTATTGTGTAAATGTCATCACATGCTGACTAGTAGCCTACTGATTTTTTTTTTTCTTTTGATACAAAAGAGAAAAGAAGGCTTTACTCAGCAGTGAGGCTAGTCCCAGGAGCCCCTTTCCTTCCTTACTGACTCCATGAGACCTTCTGGTCACGACACAGGGACAGTCATTGTTCCATGTGTCCTGTGTATCTAAAGAAAGTTAAGTATTGTAAATGCACCGTGCATTTTCCCTCAAGTGCATTTCCTGAAAATTTTAGAGTATCTCCTCTACTCCTCTCCCAAGATAATTTAATCATGTGGCTCTTTTATAATAAGTGTTACCGCACGAAACACTACTTTAGAAGACTATTTACAAATAAGCATTGATAAAAATTCCTACAATATACATTATCTGCAAATAAAGAAGAGAAAACTGGGCAAATAAAACACATGGTTGTTAAGAAATGCTTCATACTAAAATTATACTGATGGGTAATGGCATTTATTAGCATTTTCTAGCTGCTGTACTGGCTTCATGGAAAGCACTGCGGAAAATAAGTTTCCAAAGTTCACTAAACTAGCCTTGCTGAAAGCATTGATGTAGCCCACAATTACTGTGCGTTCTTTCTTTTTGAGTTCCATTTAGAAAACATCATTATTTTGAATTAATAGTCAAGCTACCCATTACATCACTGATGTTATTTTGTTCCTTTGTGATTGTTCAGAATGTATTTTTTTTTCTGCTGTAAGTTTAAATAAAGCCTGTACTAAATTCTTACGCTGCTACATCCACTAAAACACAGTGAGGAGTCCACAAATGCTTCATGAAATACTTTACCAAACACTCTCTGTAAATATCCTTCTCTTAAATGTGTTAGGGGCTTTGGAAAGATCATTTAAAAATATTAATTGGTTCTCTGTTTTACAAAGTGAATGGCTTTTTAATTCTCTGATGTGAAGTAGCTTTTTGTGGGTTTTGAATACAGCCTTTCTAAGGCAGTGCTTATAATTACGTTCAAGCATCAGTGGAAGGAAGAGAATACAGTCACACAATGAGAATGGAATGTCAGGGCATTAAGCTGTCAACATATTTTTGTTCTCAAGATTATTCACATTAAGATATTACATTTAAAGTTCAGGGTCAAGTTCAGAACTGTGAGTGTTTGCATTTCTGCCCAAGCCTTCAGGAAACGCAACAGACAGTGTGATTTGGGTTGAGAATAATTTTGTAAAGCTTTCAATGCCTTAGTCTTCTGACCTTCAGAAGGACAAACCTCCCCAGCAAGATTCCCTCCTCTGTTCTGATTCTCTCTTCAATGTCACATGTTTCTCCTTATTATTGAAATTCCAATTCATTCCAACACATTGATCCTAAAACAATATTTTATAAAGTGGATTTCTTATGCAAAAAGATACTAACACATGAAGCCAAATAGGACTTGTTATAATTTATTAAAGCATTTTCTTGATCATCACTTAGCAATAACATCAGACTACTGAAGTTCTAACCTTTAACACTTAAAATCTGAAAAAAAAAAAAGATTCAATACATGATGTGTGATTATGTATATGTCCGTTACTGTTTAAATTATTTTTCTATCAACTGACCAATTTAATATTTTAGTGTGTGTGTTTGCGCATAAAACACCTTAAAATTATTACAAAACAACATTTTAAAGAGAGAACCATACTTGTTTCTTGAAGTAATAAGATTTGACAAAATACTTTCCAGGAGTATGGGCGAGTGCTGAATCACAACATCAGAACTAAGCACAACAGCAAATCTCCCAGATTTTGTCATATTCTTTTTGCTTTGTTTTTTCTTTCAAAACCCATAAAAAGCTCATTAATTATTTATTCATTTATATTTATTCATTACTTTGAATGAATGGAATCTGATACAGGATGATAAAAAGTACTTTGGAATGATAACAAACCCTGAGGATTGTTTTTGTTGTTGTTTATTTGTTTGTTTGTTTTTGCCAAGTACAGTGTTTTCTTTAATTTCTAAAGCTTTTATAAGCTTTTATTTTTTGTCAGTGAAATTTTAATTCTTTTAATTTTTAAAAAAGTTTTAAATTAATTTATTTTTATTAATTACAATTTATTCACTTTTTATTCAAGCTGTAGCCCCCTACCTCATCTCCTCCGAATCCCACCTTTCCTCCCCCTTCTCCTTCCCTGCCCCTCCCCCAGGCCACTGATAGGGGCAATCCTCATCCCCTTCCTTCTGATCCAAGCCTAGCAGGTCTCATTAGGACTGGCTGTATAGTCTTCCTCTGTGGCCTGGCAAGGCTGCTCACCCCTTTGGGGTGGGGGGAGATGTCAAAGAGACAGCCACTGAATTCATTTCAGAGACAGTCCCTGTTCCCCTTACTAGGATACCCACTTGGATACTGAGTTGCCATGGTCTACATCTGAGGAGGGGTTTTAGGTTATATCTATGAATGGTCCTTGTTTGGAATATCAGTCTCAGAAAAGACCCCTGTGCCCAGATATTTTGGTTCTGTTGATCCCCTTGTGGAGTTTCTGTCACCTCCAGGTTTTTCTATCTCCCCTTTCTTTCATAAGATTCCCTGAACTCCCATGGGATACATCTGTGCAGGGGTTCTAGGTTATCTCCATACACGATCCTTGGTTGGAGTATCAGTCTCTGAAAAGACCCCTGGACACAGATTTCTTGGTTCTGCTGCTCTCCTTGTGGAGCTCTTGTCCCCAACAGGTCTTTCTATACCCCCCCTTCTTTCATAAGATTCCCTGCACTCTGCCCAAAGTTTGGCTATGAGTCTCAGCATCTGCTTTGATACCCTATTGGGGTTTCGAAGGGGGCCAGACTACCTCTTGAGCAGCAGCAGGACTTGAAAATGTCATCTAGGTGATACTGGTTTTAAAGACATGTTATTATTTATGTTATTAGTGGCTACAGTGAAGGGTGTAGTTTCCCTAATTTCTTTCTCGGCCCTTTTATCTTTCATTATACAGGAGGACTACTGATTTTTTTAATTAATTTTGCATCCACCACTTTGCCGAAGGTATTTATCAGCTGAAGGAGTTCTCTGGTTGGATTTTTGGGGTCGTTCATCTATACTATCATATCATCTGCAAATAGTGATACTTTGACTTCTTCCTTTCTGATTTGTATCCCCTTGAACTTCTTTAGTTGTCCTATTGTTCTAGCTAGAACTTCAAGTACTATGTTGAAGAGATACAGAGAGAGTGGGCAGGCTTGCCTTGTCCCTGATTATAGTGGCATTGATTTAAGTTTCTCGCCATTGAGTTTGATGTTGGCTATAGGCTTGCTGTGTATTGCCTTTACTATGTTTAGGTATGTGCCTTGTATCCCTGATCTCTCCAAGACTTTAAACATGAATGGGTGTTGGATTTTGTCAAATGCTTTTTTTGGCATCTAAGGAAATGATCATGTGGCTTTTCTTTTTCAGTTTGTTTATATGGTGGATTACATTGATGAATTTTCATATACTGAACAACCCCTGCATGCCTGGGATGAAGCCTACTTAGTCATGGTAGATGGTATCTTTTATGTGTTCTTAGATATGGGTTGCAAGTATTTTATTGAGTAATTTTGCATTAATGTTCATGGGAGAGATACTTCTGAAGTTCTCTTTTTTTGTTGGGGCTTTGTGTGGTTTAGGTGACAATGGTCTCATAGAATGAGTTTGGTAATGTACCTTCTGTTTCTATTTTGTGGAATAATTTGAAGATTATTAGAGTTAGCTCTTCTTTTAAGGACTGGCAGAATTCTGCGCTGAAACCATCTGGCCCTGGTCTTTGTTGGAAGGGAGACTTTTGATGACTACTTCTATTTATTGGGGGATATCAAACTGTTTAATCTATTTACTTGATCTTGATTTAATTTTGGTAAATGGAATCTATTAAGAAAATTGCCCATTTCATTTAGATTTTCAAATTTTGTGGCATATAAGCTTTTATTTTTAATTTTTATTTTTCTTTTTAGTTACATTTTGTTAACTCTGTGTCCCAGCTGTATCCTGCTCCCTCATTCCCTCCCCAACCCCCACACTCCCTCCCTGGTCTCCTCCCTGCCCCTTTCCAAGTCCACTGATAGGGGAGGACCATATAAGCTTTTATAGTAAGACTTAATGATTGTTTGGATTGCCTCAGTGTCTGTCATTATGTCCCCCTTTTCATTTCTAATTTTGATGATTTGGATAGTTTCTCTCTGCCTTTTAGTTAGCTTGGCTAAGGGTTTGCCTATCTTGTTGATTTTCTCAGAGAACCAGCACTTGGTCTCACTGATTTTTCTGTTTGTTTCTAATTCATATATTTCATCTCTGAGTTTGATTATTTCCACTTGTCTACTCTTCTTGGGTGTGTCTGCTTCTTTTTTTCTAGAGCTTTTACATGTGGCATTGTGTTGCTTGTATGAGAGGTCTCAAACTTCTTTCTGGAGGCCCTTAGTGGTATGAACTCTCCTCTTAGCACTGCTTTCATTGGGTCCCATAAGTTTTGGTAAATTGTGCCTTCATTTTCATTGAATTTTAGGAAGTCTCTAATTTCTTTTGTATTTCTTCTCAGACCCAGGTGTCATTGAGTAGAGAGGTGTTTAGTTTCTAAGTATGTGTAGACTTTTTCTTATTTCTCTTGTGGTTGAGGTCTAGTTTTAGGCCATGGTGGTCTGATAGGATTCAATGTATTATTTCTATCTTCTTGTATCTGTTGAAGTTTGATTTGTGCCTGATTATATGGTCAATTTTTTTAGAAGGTTCCATTGGGTGAAAAGTTCTGTAGACACCAATTAGGTCTACTGTAAAACCTCTGTAAGTGTCATTATTTCCCTATTTAGCCTGTATCTAGATGATCTGTCCCTTGATGAGAGTGAAATGTTAAACTCTCCCACTATTAAGGTGTTGGGATTGATGTGTGATTTCAGGTTTAATAATGTCTCATTAACGAATGCATGTGCTCTTGTATTTGGGTCATAGATGTTCAGGATTGTGGTGTCCTCCTGGAGGATTTTCCTTTTGATGAAGATAAAGTGTCCCTCCTCATCTTTTTTTTTATTAATTTCTGTTGAAACTCTATTTTATTAGATATTAGGATAGCTACTCCAGCTTGTTTTCTGGATCTGTTTGTTTGAAAAACATTTTTCCAGCCCTTTACTCTGAGGTAGTGTTGCAGAAGTGTTTCTTGGATACAGTAGAATATTGGATCCTGTTTCCACAACCATTCTGTTAGTCTGTGTCTTTTTATTGGAGAGCTGAGTCTGTTGATGTCGATAGAGAGTAGTGACCAATGAATGTTAGTTCATTTTATTGTGGAGTTGGTGGTGTTACTGTGTTTCTCTGCTTATTTTCTTTTAATTTTTTGTTGTGAAGTTATCTAAATCCTCTGTTTTTGTGGGTGTAGTTGATTCCGTTTGGACTGGTGTTTTTCTTCTATTATCTTCTTTTGGGCTGGGTTGCTGTCTAGATATTGTTTAAGTTTAATTTTGTCATGGGATATTTTGTTTCTCCATCTATGTTGTTTGAAAGTTTTGCTGGGTATAGTAGTTTGGTTTGACATCTGTGTTCACTTAGAGTCTGCATGACATCTCTCCAGGACTTTCAGGCTTTCATAGTTTCTGTTGAGAAGTCTGGTATGATTCTGATAGGTCTACCTTTGTATGTTACTTGGCCTTTTTTCCCTTGCTGCTTTTATTATGTTTTTTTTAAACTATAGGTTTAGTGTTTTGACTATTACATGAGATGAGTAGTTTCTTTTCTGGTCTAGTCTATTTGACATTCTATAAACCTCTGTATGTTTAAGGACACCTCTTTCTTTAAGTTGGGAAAATTTTCTTCTATGATTTTCTTGAAAATAGTTTCTGGACTTTGGAGCCTGGAATCTTCTTTTTCATCTATTTCTATTAGTCTTAGATTTCATCTTCTCATTTCTGTTGAAAGTCTATTTTATTAGATATTAGGATAACTACCCCAGCTTGTTTTCTGGTTCTGTTTGTTTGAAAAACAATTTATTGGATTTCACTGATTTCTTGAATGTTTTGTGTTTGGAACTTTTCTGATTTTACTTTTTGTTTGAGAGATGTATCAATTTTTGCAATCGTATCTTGAGTGCCTGAGATTCTCTTCCATCTCCTGTATTCTGTTGGTGATGCTTACCTTTGCGGTTCCTGATCTTTTTTCTAAGTTCTCCAGCTTCAGGGTTTTCTTTATTGATTCTAATTGTTTTCATGTCTTGTACCATTTCCTTCATCTGTTTGAATGTGGTTTCCTGTCTTTCCATAATGACCTCTGTTTCTTTGTTCATTTTCTCTCCATATGCCACTACTTGTGCCTCTACTTTTGCCTCTATTTGTTTGGATGTATTTGCTTGTATTTCTTTGAAAGCTTTGTTTGTTTCCTCTCTGTATGCCTCTAATTGTGACTCCATTTGTTTGGCTGTATTTGCCCTTATTTCTTTGAGATTTTTGTTCATTTCCTATTCGTGTATCTCTAATAACTGGATAAGCATAGATTTGAGATAATTTTCCTGTGTTTCCAATGAATTAGCATATCCATTGATTTTGGGGGTTGTTGGTAAAGCCATCATGTCCTGATTTTTGTTGGATGTGTTCTTATGCCAACTTCTAGCCATCTGCTTATCCATAACCTTAGCTGTTTGTTCCTGGCGTCTGTAGTTCAGACTGGGTTCTTCTGTCTCTGGCATCTGGTATTCTTCAAGAAGATGAGAGAGGTCCACAGGTTGGCGAGTGGGTGTTGTCGTTTCAGCTGTAGCTAAGGAAGGAAGTTCACAGGCCCATGTGCATGTGCATGGAAGTGTGTCTTAAAGGACAGGGTGCTAGAGCACGTAGATGCCTAGAAAGTTGGAGCTCAAGCAAAGAGGGGGTGCTGGCGAAATGAACGTGCACAGGTGGCCTGAATACCTCAGTGGCCTACAGGCCTGTCATACTGTCCTCCTGGTATTCAGATCTGTCTGGGCTCCAGAAATTGTTTGCCTGGACTCCACTGTTAGACCCACAGAACAGGGACTTCAATGTTGAGAATGCTGTCCCAAGGATCCCTATGTTGCCCACAGTGAGGGTGTGGGTGGGGAGGATCCAATGTCTGGCTGCTAGTGTAAAAAGATCCTAGATCAGGTCTCTGCATGCACCCACTTGAAGAGGCACTCACTTGCTCGCAGGTCTAATAGGAAAGCACAGGGGTTTCCCCTGTTCTCTATCTTCAGATTTGGGTCCTCAGGGGCAAATGAGAGTGTAGAAGATCTGTCACCTCAGTGGTCTTCACTCTTTGGCCACTGGACAAGGAGATCCATGCTTGGGCTAGCTGCCAACCCGCCACAGCTGTAGACCTAGGAGGCCCATAAGTCCACCAGCTGCAGCTGCAGACCTGGGAGGCCCACCTTTGCCATCTCAGTCACCAAGCACAGAGAGCTGTGTTACGAGTAGAGTCTACTGACAGCAGCCTCTACCAAGCAGGGAGGACAGTGCTTGGGGCAAGAGGTGCAGAGTGCTTGAATATTTACCACACTGTCTCAGCTCAAGCATTGTCCCCTCTCACCCAGGAAGCCTAAATGTTGATGTTCTGGCTTCAGCTGCCCCTCTACTCACCAATTTCAGAGTTTTGGATCCTGTGCCTCTCAGATATGGTACCTGCTGGTCACCGCCATCCTGGACTCCCCTCCCCCAGATTTACCAAATTCTAACATGTGTGATTTTAACCAATTAACTTCACAAACAGCATGCCATAGTTTTTCCAATTAAAAGTATGAAAATTTATATTCTTCTGAGATGGCAGGTGAACATAGTCTTTAAAAACAAAACTGGTAAAGTATGAAAAATTAATGTGGCACCTTAAAGTACATGTTGGAAATTAATCAGAGACTGTGAAATATCAGACTCAGAAGGTAAGAAGATGGCTTGCTAAAAGTATCAAGCTAAATCATGGGGCAAGTCATTCATAAACTTTATGCCAATAATCAACAACTCCTGACTACATAGTAGCTAAAACATTCTTAAATGTCTCTGCAAATTCCATGGTTCCAAAGGAGTGTTCCTAGAACTATATGCATGGGTGGTCTTTTTACTAACCGTGGGTGTTTGTTGTTTTTTTTTTAATTTTATATTTATATTTTAGATTGTGCTTTTACCTGGAATTCTGTTCTTTAAAAGGGATTTATAGCAAGACCCAGAATTAAGTTATTTTATGAGATATCAGATATGTCATAAGTCTATGCTACAGAGTAAAATGATTTGAATGAAAAATTAAGCTTCCCTAGATCTTAAGCCTTGAGGAAATTAAGGAGAAATCCTGAAGGACTGCTGCCAGTTCATCACTCTTTCCGTGAGTGGACTGTGAGATCCTTCCACTCTTCTTCCCAATCTTCTTAAAATTCTTGTTAATCTGCTCATGGACTTCAGACAGTACAGATTTAATTTTAGTGTACATTTTAAAAGATTACTTAATATTCAGCTCCCAGTGTGAAGTAAATGAATATTCTCCAAAGCAAAGATGAGCCAAGAACAAAGGGGTAAGACTGCAAGGTTAAGCCATTCTGTGTAGAAGGAAAATGTTCAAGCCCTGACTGAATACTTAAAGTAGCTTTACAATTCAAAAGTTTCCTTTATACGAGTATGCCAAGAAATAGAAGCACATTCCCTACCTTGTGAAAGAATCGTCGTGGAACTAAATCCCAAAGGAAGCTTACGTACTAAACAAGTTGTATTCATAAATATAAGTGATAACTAAAGGAACACGGGTCAGAAAATACCCTTACCTCTGTAGGGAATTAAAAAAGAATACTTGAGAAAATAAACTTAAGTGTAAATATTCTAACAGATGAAATGATAGGTGTAAGAAGATACTTGTTTGAGGAAATTCTGCTCAACTTGGTAGAAGTAAGAGAAAGGTCCTATAGTAAAGAGGGCTGGAAAAATGGCTTGGTGGTAAAGAGCATCAACTGTTCCTCCAAAGTATCTGGATTGGTTATAGCACCCACGTGATCGCTCACAATCATCTGTAACTCTAGTCCCAGAAGATCCTATGTGTTCTGGATTCCAAGAGCAGCAGGTACACATGTGGTACACAGACACAGATACACACACACACACACACACACACACACACACACACATACAACAGTTTTTTGTTTTTTGGTTGTTTTTTTTTTCCAAGACAGGGTTTCTCTGTGTAGTCTTAGCTGTCCTGGACTTGCTTTGCAGAATAAGCAACCCTTGACACTATTGATGACACTGTACTCTGTCTGCAGAGGGGAGCCTTGAATGGCTGTCCTCTGAGACGCTTTGCCCAGCAATGGATGGAAATAGAAACTTATACTCACAAGTCAAACATCGGACAGAGCAGAGGGAGCCTTGGAGAAGAATGGTGTGTGTGTGGCGGGGGAGAACAAACCTGAGTGGACAGGAGCTCCACAAGAACACCAGCAGTCCCAAATAACCTGGTCTCAGAGGGACTTGTAGAGACTGAAGCACCAACCAAGGACCAGGGATGGACTAGACTTAGACCTTCTACACATATATACCCAAAAGGCAGCTTAGTCTACATGTGTGTCCCCCAGAAAGGGGATGGGGGGTGTCTCTGCCATAATCTTTGCTACATGCCTTTTGGTCACTTCACCCTGGCATGGCTGCCTTGTCAGGATACTGTGAAAGAAAAAATACACAGTCCTGATAAGACTGGATGTGCTGGGATGGGTTTGTGGAGGGCTCCCTTTTCTCACGGGGCAAGGAACATGGAAGGGGGAGTACTGAGTTGAAGCAGGGATACAAGAGAGTGACATGGAGAAGAGAAGGTAGGGGGCTACAATTGAAATGTAAACCGAATATCTAGCTAATATATATTTATATATTATATAATATATATATTATATAATATTACATATATATAATATTAAGTATATTATATATATTATATATGTATATTATATTGTATATATCTATTCTATTCTATTCTATTCTATTCTATTCTATTCTATTCTATTCTATTCTATTCTATTCTATTCTATTCTATTCTATTCTATTTATTACCCTTCTAGAATGGTATGGTTATAATGAAAGTTCTCAGACCTGGCTATATGGATATTGCTGAAGTATCTACAAAGAATCTGGCTGACTTGGAGCAGCAAAGAACTTGCATTTTTAAAAGATCTCCTCGCACAGTTTTAAGGTGAGGAGAGCCCTTTTGGAAAAGCCCTTTTGGTCCAACTTCCTTCCTGCCTACATTTCTTTCTCTCTCATAGAGGCCCAGTCCTACTGTCAAGATGTGAAAAGCACTTGAGGCAAATGGTCTAAACATGATGATACAGTTTCATCTACTTACCCTTAACCTGGATTTTTAATCTGATTTTTCAATGATTAAGTGTGCAAAGAGTTTTTCAGTCGACAAGTAGAAATTATTGAACTTATGGCAGTCAGAATACTACAGACCTTACCAATTGTAAGCCTAAGCAACCACTGGGCCCTTTGATGTCTCACTTATCAACCATGGCAGCGGCTGTATTGAGATCATAAACAAGAAAACGAAAAGACAAGCAGGTGCATACACAGAAAGCAACCTTGAAATATGTTGTGACTGATGAAGAATTTCTTTCAGAAATGAGAGACTGTAAGCCATGTAGCAAATTAAAACTTTTCATTTATGATGTGATTGGTGTATCTGCTTATGACAGCTACTAACCCGGTGTTCCTCCATTTGCTCATTTGGGTTTATAACTTGTGATGTTCCAATTTACAGATTGATATTTAGATCTATGTTTTAAATTAATGTTTGTCTCCAATAAGTGTAAGGAATAACTTATTACTCCATTCCTATAGATAATTAATTTAAGAGAAAAGATAGTATAATTATGTTATTTGAGCTCATTCGTCAACCATTAGAACTATTTTAGATTATTTTAGTAATATATGTAAATGATTCCTTAGCTGATAGACAATTGAATAGGTTATTGATTATGACTATCTTTCTTACATTGTCATTATAAATAATGCAAATTCAGCCTTGCTTTCATCCTCAGGATGAGAGATACAGTTTGTACTAATAATTTAGAGTACATTTTGTAGTGTGTTAAAGAAACATTAATACTGAGGTGTATTGTGATTATGGAAAAAATGGCAATGGAAGAGTGGGCAGTACATACCCTAACCATGGGCGCACCCACTACCATTAGTACCACAAAGAAAGCACAGCATTTACATGCATCACAGCGCAGCGTTTCTCCCAAGGAAGAGCATTTATGTTTAATCTCTACAAGAGCATGTAGCACAAGGCACAGGCAGCCTTCTGTCTATCCATGTCTTATTCCTACAAACTTGTCATTCCTTGGAATTTAATGCTAAAACAATTTTCACATCAAAAGGCAATTCAAACAGAAGAGTAAATAATTTAGTATTCTTTTAAAATATTACGAAACTTCTAATCCAATCTAATGAAGAATTCAATTTATGTGTTTACTTTAAAAGCAGAATAAGGGCCGGACAGATGCTTCACTGGGTAAAGGTACTCCCTGCCAAACCTGCCAATCTGAGTTCAATCTCTGATGCCCTTATTGTGGGATGAGAGAACCAACTCCTGGTAGCTGCCCTCTGACCTCCACATTCACATGAGAGCACACACACACACTCACACACACAAACACACACACTCACACAGAAAGCCTATGTATGCCAAATCTTATTTTGTTTCTTTGCAGTTGTCATTATATGTAAAATGGAAGCTAAGTGAAATCTTAGTGGATTTAATATAAATTGAGACTCTTCCCTTGATTTGTCTGCTTCCTAACCCTGAGGTTAAGCCTTAAAGAAATATTTAAAATGGTATTTCTAAATCCCTATTTATAAATCCCTACCTCTAACACTTCCAGAATGGCAAAATATTTTAAAATAAAGTGCTATTGAAAAATAAACTGTCAACCCAAAATAAGTATTATAGAAATCAACAAAGATAAATTGAATGATTGTTATTTTCAAAGAATCCTAAAAATTATGTAGTTAGATTTTAATTTTAAATTTTACACAATATAACTGTTACAATAAAAAAATATGTTGATTGATGGAATCTAATAAAAATGAGATCAGTGAGTGTACATGTTTGAAATAATATCAAACATAATTATAGATTAAACTTTTTAAATTGTATCAATACTTGAGCTGAAAATTTTTTCTACAGGAATACACATGGTATTTAAATATGGTACTGCATATTTAAAAAGTTGAGATTAATTGGACAAGACAGAATTGTGCAATATGAAATTCCAATTGGAAAAGGCTTAGGGAAAAGACTGATTTGGGCTCCTTTCCCTTTATAAAGGGGTGTGGTTTGTGTGTGTGTGTGTGTGTGTGTGTGTGTGAAGAACACTAGCTGTGATATTCATTTTCTTAGTGAATTTTTAAGTGAGTAGATCATTATTAAAGAAAAGACTCCTCTTGACTTTCTTTTACAAAACTGAACATTTATATCCAGTTAAACCAATTCTCATC
The DNA here is from genome assembly GCA_010120015.1 of Rhombomys opimus. NCBI lineage: Eukaryota > Metazoa > Chordata > Mammalia > Rodentia > Muridae > Rhombomys > Rhombomys opimus. The sequence continues at coordinate 138,502 of REGO01001080.1, forward strand.
TCCCATTTATTCTGAATGCCATTATCAGACATGCACAATCTACCCAGGTGAATTTCAGCTGTATTTCTCATTTCAGAGACTGTGTCTAACAACTACTTTTCTCCCATTATACAAGCCACTTTCAAGGGTAATATAACCTGTGAATCTGTGCGCTGTCTTTGAGTTTCAGCAGTTCATGAAATCACAGGAAATTTATCTTCCTTCAAAGGACCAGGCTCCTGATAATGAGCTTACGTCTTAAGCTAAGTCAGTTGGAAATTGGTACATTTATGTCTAGTGTGGTCATCTTGCATGTCCTGTCTCATATACATAGACACCCCTGCTCTATGCTGGACCATCTTATGAATGTGGGTGGCATAACGCACATGAAGAACATGAGTTCTTATGAATGAAGAACTCCTTCCTCACTGTACCAAATTTTGAAAGGTTGAGTTACAGCTTAGTATGAAACAATAAGTCTGGAATGCCAACATCAAAGATGCCTCGTTATAGTCTTTAATATTATAACAATAGTTGCTTAGTAGGTTCTGGCATATGTGTGTCTCTGCTATTAATGGAAAAGAAAACAAAACTATAGACACAATAAAAAGAGCAGTGGTTACCACAGCAGTAAATAAATAGTAAATTTTTAAGCAGTAAAATTTAATTGTGTGAAATATAATAATGAGAAAATGTCAATATACCTTTCCACAAATCCTAAAATGAAAAAAACATCAAGAATGAGTCCCACAGGAAGCTCTAGGTGACAATAAAGTATGAGGGAAGATACTTCATCTATAACAACGGTAGCACCCTGGTACACAATATTGATAGTAAAAGAGATTGTATATGTGTAGAGCACAAAACTCTGAACTTTCCATTATATTTTTCTATGAACATAAAATTTTATTTAAAAAAAACTCTAAGAAATGTTGAAAGTCTTTAATGCATCTAGGTATGCATTGTACATCAATATAATATCGTAATTCCGGGTTATAGCTCATCAACGTGGAGAGGAAAGGTGGCGTGGCAGGGTCCTGAAATATTTAGTGAGACAGTGAATCCTCAGCTGAGGGAGCAGAGAGCAGCGGTGTAAGGCATGTGTGCGAGCGCTCAGCTCGCCCTCTTCTTTTCATTAAATCCACGGAACAGCACATGCGTTATGCCACCCACATTCAGGGCTCGTGTTGTAGCTTCAACTAACACAATTCTGAAATCTATCCAGATAAAAACAAAGGCCAACCTAACGTGTACAATTCTTCCCTGACTCATTTCTCATGTGATACTAGATTGTGCCAAGGTGACAATCAAAGCAGCCATCACAATTCTCGTCGATTCAACACCCGGACAGATCAGGATCAGGTTAAGCCATAAACTTCTACTTGTCCCCAAAGTCTCACCTTTATCTCGTAAAGTACAAACATTAAAAGTCCCCAAAGTTTTAAAAAGATTCTTATGTTTTAAAAGTTCATTGCCTCTTAACTGCGAGCTCCTAAAAATCAGAATGAGCTTTACACTTACAAACCTATAATGAAACAAAATAAAGATTTTTACTTCAAAATTAAAAGTCATCAGATGGAGAAAAAGAACAATCACATCGAAAACATAACCCAAATCCAGCAAAGCCAAGAAAAATCCCACAGCATATGTCCAGCTTGGGAAGTCCACTCCTTCAGCAGCACAGAAATTCTCTGTGAGAGCCAGCTCTACTGCTCATATGAATCTCTTCTTGGTAGTATCCCCATAGACCTTGTATATC
>REGO01001080.1:149004-171249 GCA_010120015.1 Rhombomys opimus
GTCATAGAAAATCCATTTGTAACAGCAATGGATTTGTTTTATAAAAATAAAACTAAAAGAGCAGTCAGATTCAGTCAATAAAGTTCAGGCAGTAAAGGCAAAAAAAAAAATAAAGTGAATAAATAAATAAATGAAAAAAAAAGGTTATAAGCAAGCCTGTAGAGAATTGTCTTAATTAGTGATTGATGGGGGAGGTGCCATCCTTGGACTGGTGGTCCTGGGTTCCAAAAGAAGGCAGGTTGAGCAAGAAACGAGAAGCAAGTTAATAAGCATTACCCCTCTGTGGAATCTCCCTCAGCTCCAGGCTCCGGATGTTTCTTGTCACATCTGTGTTCCTGCCTTGACCACCCTCAGTGATGTAGCATGATGCGGAAGTGTAAGCCAAATGAAATCTTTCCTTCGCAGGTTGCTTTTGGTCATGATGTTCCCTCACAGTAATAGTAACCCTAAACAGGACATGCTTTTCCTAAATTCATCTCCCAAATCAGCCCTTAGTGCCAATATTACACCAAGCATTTAGGAATTGCAGTCTCTTTTGTACATTTTAAAAGTCATTGCTAGATCAATTTGCATTTTCATTTCAATATTCAGATATATAAGATATGACCCATTAACAAATACCTAGAAACCCAAACTAAAAGAAAATAGAACTAAAAAAAATGGTCACACAAATTTTTAAGGTTACAAAAAGCTAAACTGGTGAATATAATATGAAATGAGAATAAAGAAATATACGTATTCGGTAAAATATGGGTAAAAAATGGCAAAATCAATGTCACTTTTGAGATCTCTGACTACAAATCAGCAAAATAAAGACTTTGTGCTTTATTCCCTTAATAATATCTGTCTACTTCCAGTCTGTTTATCATGTTGCTTTTTATAGTTACAGGACAAAATGATAACATGTGGCGAAGAGAACACATCCCAGGAAGTGAAATCAATATCTGTTGTTATTTGCAATGTGTGTGTGTGTGTGTGCATACATACATATATAATGAGGAATTAGTTGTGAACTCTATTAATAGCAGAAGTTTGATTAATAATGAAGGAACAATTCAACTGTTAAATATACCAATATGAATAGCTCTTAAATATTATAAAATTTTATTTTTATCAAGCTTTTACATTAAGCCCAGATTCGTAGAAATACTAGAAAAACATCAATTCATTTTCTTCCTTTTGTCTGACAGTTGACAACCCAGCAACCTCAGCCATCTGTTAAGTTTCAGTTTTCAATTTAGCTTAGCCTTGGTTGGTCAGCTGATATTTTTCCAGGCCAAGTGTCAGAAAAAGGCAAGAGATTTCTGATGAGATATTTGTTCAGAGGGGGGAAAAATGAGTGCTTCCAAAAAAATAGTAGTTTCTCTTTTTTTCATACATTCTTAGTTTGGATTATCCCTCCCATTTCAATATTCTCCCTATTCCCCACTCCACCCTCATTTAAACCTTTGATCTCCTAATACTCCTCCTTTGTACTTTTATGCTAGATGTGTTTTACTGTCCTATCCTCTTCCACCATGGTTCTTGTCTTGCTTCCTGGCTCTACAGAACAGATACTCACTGCAACTTAAACATAAAATTATGAGGCTGAAATTCACATATGAGAGAAAACATACGACAGTTATCTTTCTGGGTATGGGTTATTTAATTCATTCAATATCATCACTTATTTTCTTAAAACTTTCATATCTTCCTTTTTCTTTAGTACTGACTTGTTTATTGTTACCACATTTTTTATTATCCATCCATCAGCTGATGGATATCTAGCGTGATTCAGTTTCCTGGCTTTGTGAATAGAGCGTCTATTACATTTTATATTGTTTTAAACATACGCATGTATGTGCAAGTATCTGTGTCATAGGATATATGACATGTGAGTATTATGACCCTGAGGTCATAGTATTTTAAGCAAAATTCTAACATGTAATGTGAAACACCTGCATATGAGTTTCTAGATAGAAATTCCCTAGAAAGTCCTGAAAGAATAAAAGTTACTTCCAGTCATTATTGCCCACCAGAATGATATAGTAAGACTCTACTTCTAAAGATACGACACATTTTAGATAGATGAAGCAGAAATAAAATTAGAACTGTATTATTCATTCCTCCCCAATGGCTACTGTGTATACTGACAAGATGTTATAACACAAAATGTTGGTGGAGAAAAGTCACTAATGATTTTGGATCCTGTGTGCTATATTAATGACCTGCAATGTCCTCTGATACAACAGGAGTATGAATATTCTAGCTATAGCAGGCTGCTTTATGAAAGGGAATAAATACCTGGCATAACGGACTTGACTGAAAGCCTATAGCTGGAGAGATCACAGGCCTTGGAAATCTGCTATTGATGTTTGTCTCAGTTTCATTTTGTTGCTGTGATAAAACTGTAACCAATAGCAACTTGGCAAGACGAGGGTTTATTTTGTCTTATACCTCTAGATCACAGTCCATCATTGAAGAAAGCCAGAGCAAAAACTCGTACTGGCTTATGCTGTTTTGTTGTCTTTTCTTTTAATTAGGACTTTTTTCCTTTTTAGTATATTTTTAATATTAAAATTTTTTTAATTTAAATATATTTTGATCATATTCTTTTCCTCTCCCAAGTCTTCCCAGTTCCTCTTGCCCTCCCTACTCACCTAATTTAAGTCCTTTCTCAAGAAGAAAAAGCAATAACCCAATACAACAACCCCCCCTAAAAAAAAAAAAAAAGAAAAGAAAACCACATGAAAAACAACAATAAACTCTTCCCAAATGAAAACACACAAAAAACCCTGTGGAGTCAAATTATATGTTTCCTGTGGAGTCAAATTATATGTTTCTTAACTACGCCTAAATGTGAGGCCTGTCCTAGGGTGGTTGGTAAGAAGACAAGGCCCTTTAAATCAACATGAACAAAGCTCATATGAACACTCATAGAGACTAAAGCAGCATACACAGGGCCTGCATAGGTCTATACCTGGTCCTTTGTGAATACATTATGGCTTCTAGTTTAGTGTTTTTATGAAATTCCTGAGTGTGTGAACAAATGGGCCTCTGATTATTGTGCCTTTTCTTGGGTTCTTTTCTATCTGTTGGTTTGTCCTATCCAGCTCTGATGTAATATTTATGGCTTTATCTTATTATGTTATACTTTGTTATGTCTTTAAAAACAATGAATGAATGAATGGATGAATGGATGGATGATTGTTTCAGCTGTATCTTTTTATGACTATATTCTCAGTTTTCCTGAACATAGACTTAGAGAAAGAAATATTAATTAGCATGATTCAGTGACAAATCAGATCATCTGAAATAAATACCAAGTAATAATATGTACAGCGATTATTCATTGAATATAAGTAACCAAGTTAGGCTAGTGTCAAGTTATTCTTACTTGTAAAAATGTTTCAGAAATATCCTTCATATATTAACCTTAGGAATGATTCCCAGAACATTGTGGGAACTACATGAAGACTCACTTGCTCTTCAATTAGAGCATTAACATTGGCAGTGATGATGACAGATGACAGAATTTTTGTTCACTCGGCCCATTAGTCTGAAAGTTTGAGATAAATTTGTTGACTCCATTTGATCACACGTCATTTACTTTCTTATTCACACCTGCCACACGTTAGCATATACGTTAGGCATCCATACGTCAGTAGCTTGTCAACAGTTTGGAAAGAAGAATGTATAAATCAGCTTTGATAGTATATTCCAGGTTGATTTTATGTGATTATGTGTTCAACTTTTATACACTACATCACAGTCCAAATGAATTAACCGCCTTCATACAGACAGCATGAGGTGAGGTTTCAGTTCTCAAGTGACATGGACATCATGACATACATATTAAGAATTTTGTGCCCTGAAGCAAGAAGCAGCTTTTTGAAAATTATGTTGCCTTTGTGTGACCAATTTAAAACGATTTTTTAAAATGTGGGCAATATAAGTTGCATACCATTGAAGTAGCAAAATGGTTTCACATGTGTATCAATCATTCGTCACTTTGTAGATGGCATTGTCTTTAACTTCCTCAAGAAAGACTAAAACCTCATTTCCGTAATCTGACAATACCCACACCCCCTCTCTATTCTGTTCTTTAACAGTGAGGTTTCACAAAGGGTTAAAACTGCATTTTTAAAAGTAATGTGCTATTAAACACATCTTAAGCTGTTGAAAAATAAATCACAAACTTGTTTTCTTTAAAATGATTTAAAAAAAACCCAGGTCTTTTGCCGAAATTAACATACCTGGGACTGAAAAGTGGTTCAGTGGGTAAGGGTGTATACTGATCTTACAGTGGACATGGGCTTGGTTCCTGGTACCCATGCTGAGTAGCTCACAACCACATGTAAACTTGGATTCGGAAAACCACAAGGCTCCTTCGGGCCTTTAGGAAAACCCACACTCCTGTGCACATACCTCCACCTAGACAAGCACACATGCACGTAAAATTTTAAATTAAATCATTTTTTAATTTAACATATGTAGTCATGCTTTTCAAATGAAATTAAAAGTTACACAAACATTCTTCTATGGATCGGAGGTAAGTATGTAAAATCTAGCCATCATAGAAATTTATTTTCTATTAATATTCCATAGTCCAACCTCTGAACCACAATAACCCTCATTCTATAAAGGGCTAATATCCAAAATATAAAAAGAACTAAAAGAATCTGAATATCAAGAAAAACAGTACAATTTTAAAATGGGGGTACAGATCTAAACAGAAGTCTCAAAAGATTAATTACAAATGACTGATGTTTAACCTAAATGTTAAACTTGCTAAGTCATCAAGGATGCGAAGCAAAACCACACTGAGATGTCATCTTACTCTCATCAGAATGTCATTTGCATATATATTATGGCTTCTGGTTCTGTGTTTTTACGAGATTCCTAGGTATGTGAATAAACGTGTCTCTGAATCTATAGCTGTTTCTTACACGTTTTGCGGGCTCTCTTTTCCTTCCATTTGTTTCATCTAATTCCAACTTGTTTGTTTTTATTTTATCTCACATTTATTTAATTTCGTTTTATAATTATCCATACATGCCTACTTGTTTTCTAAGATGAGACAGAAAAGAGCTGGATCCAGTTGGGAGGGTAGATGAAGAGAAACTGGAAGCAGTGGAGGGACAGCAACCCGTAATAAGAATATATTGTATGAAAAAAAAATCTGTTTTCAACAAGAGAAAAATTAATGTTTGAAACAGAAAAAAAAATTCAAAATGATTCATAGCCCAAATGATAGCACTGGAAACTGACAATAATTCATTATAAGGAAATAATTAAATGCTATGAAGATTTATAAAAAGCAATATTTCTCAGTACATTTTATTAAAATGTAAGCCTCCTTTCTGTATTCTAGATTCTATAGCACCGTAAAGTACTGTGCAAGTTGCCAAGGGAGGGAAGCAATTACTAGACCTACCTAGCTGTGATGCCTGTGAACTAAAACAATGACCAATATGACAAGACATTCCTCAAAGTGCAATAGAAGTTCCCGTATCTTTGTGGTAACCAACAGTTGTCTAATTTGACTTAACGTAAACTCAACAGGAGGGAAATAATTCCAGGTACTAGAAACCTAGTCAAGTGTCTGGGGCTAGGGAAGTTATAGATCCTAGATGAAAACCTCCAGCCACCACTTTATTCTACCAGCATAATTTCTGACTTTATTCTAAACCTTATAATTAAACCAGAAATAACTGTACCTCTCAGTCCTCATCAAAGAAGAAGCTTCTCCTTACCACAAAAGTGATTATTGCTGGATACCACAACCTGACACAATGCAGAGATCAATGGATTGAATGGAGCCCAGGCCTCATGGATACATCTACCACACAGCTCCTGCACCTAAGGCCCAGGGAGCGCCGCAGAAGAGGAGCCTGAAGAATATAAGAGCACTAAGAAATCTGCTGTTAGACTGGGCCTCAGAAACCGCTTCTTGAACAGTATCTAAATAATGACAATATCATAAGACACGCTAATGCAAAACAAGAAAAATCTCAGGATGTTCACCCCTTAGACAAAGTACTATAGTCAACCAATGTCTGAGGAGAGAGGGAGACTTCGCCTCTCCCAGGGAGAAGGTGAATCCAATTGACTGTGCAGTATAAAGTTGTCAGCCCTGAAATTATACATACATAAATAACAGGAATAAAGTCAGGAGGTTGTAGTTACATATTTGTGCATTTTTCCGTGCTGTATGCACATATGTGTCAATATCTCAACATTATTTTTACCATGAAGACAAGTTTTCAAACAGTACAGCACTTGCCCAATATCACACCTCATTCAAAACAGTATGCGCATAATACTGATTTATTCTGCATCGCATATATTCCAGATGCTGCTGTTTTTCTTTTTTCACTCTGAGACCAAGGACCAGCTGTTAAGCAGAACTGGAAGGCGAGCCCAGTGCTACTGTGGCTTAATCATTACATCACTAATGAGCGTTGCACAGCACTGATAGAAACTTTACGAACACCTTCAATTTACCTTACATACTCTTGTTTTCTGCTCTCTTTTACAATACATAATTTATAAAGCAGAAAGGATTTTTCCAGAAAATTAATAATGGTCTTTTTTTTTCATCTAGTTTCTGATGACATCAAAAGATCCTACAAACTTTGCTTCAAAGTAGAACATATTTTTAAAATCCTTCATCTTTCCTGCATAATGAAGTAGCAGAGCTTTAAAATGGTTTTATAAGCAATTCAATGCTTCCTATACACCTATGCAATGCTCTCACAACATCATGCTCTGAGCAATAAAAGCTGATTTCCACACCACAGCTCTCTTTGTAATCAGCTCTGCCGTTAGCCCCATATTGGCCTGTGCATGGGTCATAGGCAAGCACTCTGAGCTCTTCCTCTTGCAGCCATCCTGACTACGTCTTGCCATGGCTGAAGTAAGTGCTCAGCTGCTCCTTCATACAATCATCTCAAGGGAGTTCCTTTCAGGCCACCCTCCCACTTCATTTTTTCACATGACATATTTTACAGAGGTCATCAAAGTCGTGTTTTCATTTGGTCTGATTTAAAAACAGATAAAATCTGAGTCTTGGTAGTATAAAATTCTACCATTTTGTTGGTATAAAATTTAATGAAGTAATTTATAAGCTTTTATTTTATTCAGGGCAGTCACATGCCACATTTTACTTGTTTGTGGATGAAGAAAAGTATGAAAAGATGCAATTCACTTTTGTGTAAGGAGAATAGTATATAGAAAATACGAACTTTAGGTGGGTGGAATTTCAACACCATCTTGACTACTTAATCTCCACAAATGTTAATCCTCTTAGCTACAAAACTGTAAAACTTGATTCCATATGGCTGTTAAGACAGCTGAGATGACAAAGACAAAGCACATAGCAGGTGTCGGGACTACGCATAGCTCTGACTGCTGTTTCACTCATGCACATACAGGATCCAACATGAACATGATAATCCTCTACCCTTTTGGTTAAACGATGTATATATTTTCTACGTTATTAGTACCTGAAGGGAAAAAGAGCAATATTACAAAATTAAAAAAAATTAAAAAAAGGAATAATTTAAGCATTTCCAAGAAAGTCTGTGCCTATTACTAGTCAGTTCATATTTGCCCTCAATAAGTTACTCAGTCCTAACCAGTTATATATTTACTTTCTGTTCTCATAGGTTGCTCTCTAAAGGAGATAGCTTATCTGTGTGCAACACCAAACATGGTTGTCTATGTCTTTACATAGTCTTTTCAATGGCCATCCAAGTTGTAGCATATATCACCACTTCATGCAGTTAGTTATCAAATATTTCATTCTGTGGATGTCCACTTTTATTTCATTTCTCATTCTTCAGCTTCTTCTCAGGAGTAGAGAAAGTGGGTAGAGGTCCACTGAAGAGTGAAAACTCAAAAGCTTTTCTACAAGATACGGCACAAAGCAAGAAGTCAGGCTCACTGCTTCTATTTAATCTAGCACCTGCAGTTATATGTAAAGGATTCCGGCTAGAAAAAGAATAAAAAGGATCTAAATGAAAAAAAAAGAAATAAAATTTCCCAATCTTGAAAATGACATAGATTATACAAAAATAATGCTTAATTAATCCAGGCATTCAACAGCATTGTCAAATTAAAAAATCAGTTGTGCTTCAAACAAAGACCTGTCTCAAAGAAAATTAGGAAAACATTCTGATGTATAATAGTATACAAAAAATATGAAAGGGTAAATTTAACTAATGAAGTAAAGTTCTGTGTACTGAAAAGTATATTGAATTTATGAAAGAGCTTAAGTGTGCAGACTTAATATTTTTAAATGACACAAACTGTCATAAACCATCCACAGATGCAATACCAGCCTGGAATTGGGAATAGGTGGCTGGAGAGATGACTCTTGAGTTCATGTGTGTGTAAGTCCTGTTGCATGTGAAAGTTTCCCTGGTTTGAGACCACTTGTTGTTCTTCCACGGTGTAAGGATTTGTCTCCAGGATCCCATAAGCAGCTAACAGCCATCTTAATGTCAGCTCCAGATGATCCAATGCCTTCTCCCTTCCTCTAGCAAGGACTCTAGGTTATCTCCATGCATGGCCCTTGGTTGGAGTATCGGTCCTTGCAAAGACCCCTGGGCCCAGATTTTTTAATATAATATTTTTATTTATTACAATTTATTCACTTTGTATCCCAGCTGTAGCCCCACTCTCATCCCCTCCCAATCCCTCCCTCCCTCATCTTCTCCCATGTTCCTTCCCCAGTCCACTGAGAGTGAGGACTCTTATGAAAGAAACGGGGATAGAAAAACTTGGAAGGGTCTGGAGCTCCACAAGGAGAACAACAGATTTTTTTTGAAGATGCGTCCTACTGATGTACCTTTCCTTGCACTCCCTTAACAATACTTCTCATGTGAAGTCTACCATTAAACAACAGTATTAGTACTTTAGAGACCACGGGAAGTACTGCAGGGTCTCTCTTAATGTCTGTAGGTGGGTTTGATGTACACGTACAAACACAGGCACTTATCTAAACCGACAGCTGAATTGATTTCCTTCACTTTTTCCTGTATATGTTTACCTGTGTTTTCCCTGTTTCTCTTGTTAATAACTATTTCATTTTCCTAATATAATGTATTCTGCATAGATAAGTTTTTAAAAATAAACATTTCTCCCTGGAATTTTAAAGTGAATTTTATAAAGATATTTTATTATTAGCAATATGCCTTTAGTATCAATATCTTGAGTTTTCATTGAAAATTATAGTGCCAATATAAGTTGCATAGAAAGTGGTAAATCTTCTTTTGGGACTTCCATTTTAACATGAATTTATTTAATTATCATATAAGCAACAGACATCTATTGTCAAGAAAGCAATAGAAACTAAATGAAACTACAGATGCACTATCTAAAACATCACTGTATTACTTATATTTTGGAGTTTATATTTCATGGTATTTTATGCGTGCGAATATCCAATACTTTTTATTATCATTTATTACAATTTATTCAATTTGTATCCCAGCTGTGGCTCCCTCCATCATCTCTTCCCAACCCCACCCTCCCACCCTCTTCTCCTATGCCCCTCCCCAGTCCACTGATGGGGGATGTGGTTAGAAATGGGAAGTTTCCTTATGTCCTAGCCTAGAAGTCACTGCGCCTTCCCCAATCCCCTGAGGATGTGTGAGGCAAACTCCTTCCCTCTTCTAAAGTTTGTGTTTCCCTACACACACTCAACAAGATGCAAGGCCAGCACCTACATCCACTTCTATATCCATCCTATGGCTACTGCTTCTCTAGGGCAAGAGCAGTGTTATTTACTTCTTGACATGAAACAGAAACTATGCCCAAAATATCAGTTCTTTCAGTGAATACCCAGTAAGCATTTATAATCAATACTTAAACTTATTAGCATAATTGTACCACACCTGTATTACTGCTGTAAGTACTTGGTTATATAAGCACTGTTGAATACATATGTCATAATTATAGTTCCCATGTTAATAAGAAAGTTGTCTCTCCGAAGAGAAGTCAGTTCTGTTTTGTGTATTGCCAAATCATTATTTAATTTCATTAGGTAATAATCGCCCCAGAATAAATTAGAATTAATTTTGAATCAAACAACAAATAAAGACTACTCTAATCCACAATATAAAAAGATAATCTGAAACATTTTCAGATTTTTTTTTTACCCATCTCATGAAATAAAACACTAGTGGTAGAAAATGCCATGAAGAATATTTCTAGCTACATTCTGAACTCTCAATTTTCATACTAAAGTAGCTCAGGCAAATCTATTATATTTAAATTGTGAAGTAATCTTCAGTGCCATGCTAAAAAAGCCTTAATGCAAAAGCATTATACCACAAGCTGCCAATGAATGCTGTTTTATCACGGACTTATTGTATGTATGAGCTGCAAAATAGTTCTGGACAGGAGAATAATAAAAACAAATGGAAGACATTTTCAGTTGGATGACCTTTTAGTTCAGGGGTTTAAGTGAGCCTGGATCTGGTTATGCTAAATAAGTATTGGTACCTGTGAGCACTTTCTCCTATACTAAATGCATTCAACCTTTCCTCCTGGGATCTGGAGAATAAACAGGAGATTTGCAGTGGTGCAGAAGTGATTTGATGTTGACGTGGCTGAACAAGTCATTCTAGTGAATCCTCAAGGGTAAAAAGTCACAACCTTGGGGATGAACTATAAAAATGACAAACATTTCCGTGGGGCATTTTCTCACTGCAATAGAAAAATATCTTAGTATTTCCAATAAATAGAGAAAATGGCATGTGCCTTTCATGGTTTCCTTATGACAAGGAACACAAAAATCAAATTGGGCTTATTCATGGTCTTTCATAACAGGTATAAGGTTAACTTGTCAATAAATTTATTTCAAGGCGCTTAAATTATTTTTTAACAGCAGATAAAGAAGTGTATATTATTGGGCCATTAGACCCCTCTCCAATCTTGGTTTTAGCTCTCTACTGTGTCAGTCATTAGCTATGTGAACTCCTACAACTATTTCTAGGATTATTTTTTTGTTATAAAATTTTATTGTAAAACTGCTAATAAGCCTTTCAACAAGTAATACGAAAACTTTATGTAAATTGTAACAGTAAAATATGCTGATAAGAAAATTAGGTACACATAAAACCAGAGGGGTCATTTCCCAGTAATTATTAAGTAAATATTTATGAATAAATAAATAGGTAAAAAAAGAATACTGAAAACATTTCAATTCTTAATAGACACTTGTATTTGGATGCTGTTATTTACACTGCATTAGTGTTCATTCTGTGTATATTGGACTAAATAAATGGAGAATAATACTTCCAGTACAATAGCATTATTATGTGATTGAAACAATTTTAGTAAAAGAAGGAAAACAAAGCTATAAAAGAAAAGGAAGTCATGACCCACTTATTTTTATAACTAAAATAATTTTATTAAAATTAATCTATAAGCATTCAAAATAACTATCAATAATCATTCAGAGTAGCTTTACTAGTTTGCATTTTATTTCTTTCTCTACCTAACCGGCTAGTTACCAATCCAGAACTCACTTCCCTAGAGCTTACAACTTCCCTAGATTTTCAAGGTGTTTCAATTCTAACACTTCACTTTCACCTATAGCCTACTGGGTATAACGTGGTGCTTTGAATAAAATATGTCCTTCATACACTCACATATTTAAACATTCGGTCTTCAGTGGGTGGTGCTACTTGGAGTGGTTATAAAACCTTCAGAAGACAAAGCCTTGATGAGGGAGTATACCACTGAGAGCTAGCTTTAAGTATTTATAACCTCACTCCACTTCCGGTTTTCTCTCTTTGCTTCACGCATTCATTTGAAGATGTGATCTCACAATTTTCCTCTCCTGCTGACATGATTCCTCCACTATAATGGACTCTTATTTCTCTGAAAGCCAAAGTAATCTCTTCGTTCATTAAGTTGCTTTTAGTCATGATGTTTTATCATATCTGAAAAGTAACTAATATATATGACATATTTTTTTTATGAGTTGCTGGCCAGGAAAGCACCAGAGTCCCTGAAATGATGCAAATTATCTACATTTCTCCTGGGTCTTGACCAGAAGTATATATAAACACCCTGTTGATGAAGACACCACATATTTGGGCTGTAGACATAGAGAAATTATGATGGGTTTGAGCTAGAAACTCTTCCGGTCCCCAAACAAAGTGTTATAATTTTTGTTGGTAGAGTTTGATGATGGGAGATAAAAAAAATGTAGATGGTAAATATGATCAGAATGTATTCTCTGTGTATCTGAAATCATTAAATAATAAATTGATTTAAATGAATATAATTTCTTCACACACACACAAACACAAACATATACACACTGCACATACACACAAACACACACACACGCAAAACAGAGACATGATAAATTTCAACAATCATATTTGAACAAATAAAGACTAATGGATTAGGCAGCCCCAAACTGAAAGGAGCTTTTAGCCTTGCTGAAAGAACACAGGGCAAGTCTTACAGGGGGAAAGAGAAAGAAGCCAAAATAAATATTTGATTGTCTGTAATGGTAGAATTGATACGCTTGGTCTCTCTTGCTCAAAAGCCTTTAGTTACATAAATACAAATTGGCTCTATTGACTTCTGATTGGATATGCTTAAGTTTTATTTTCCCATCCTGCAGGAATTTTCAAGAACTGGTTCAAGCTAAGTGTTCCTTAGGTTCTCAAATTACGTGAAATGAAGGTCGTTTACCAGGCCTAACTGGCCTTTTCTGTTCAGAGGTTCTTCAAGTAGGCTCTTCACATTTATTTACTATTAGCATCCTTAAAGAACAAATTGTATGTAAAGAATGTTCTTCTATTCTTCACACGCATTCTCCTTTTTTTTATCTGAAATCTGCTTTTAATTTCATCTCTGTAGAAGAATTCTATATAACATTAAGAGCAAATTTTAAGTCATTTTATAATATTTATTTTCTGTGGCAAATTTAGTTTATTATTCACCTTACTACTACTACATCATGATTAATTTAATAAGTTTATCATGTGGAATTTCTGTTTAAATAAGCTGTGTTATGAATCTTGAAAGGTGGTTGCTTAGAGAGCAAGAAATATTTACTATTCCAAGATATCTGCTCTGACAAATTAAGTAGACAGACTTGTTTAGGTCAGTAATCGAAATTTTGAAACTTTTAATAGGTCTGTATGAAAAAATAAGGTAGCTGAGAGAACTGAGAAACTTTGGATAGAGCATGTGTTTACTGAAAAAAAATAATTAAATATTGCATTGGCAATATGACTTCTCATACTAAATAGTTAATAAAATATTTATGTTTTAAAGTTCTTATGATATTCGTACAGTTTGGAGAACTAATATAGCAAAGCTCTGGATACATTTGGGGATAATTTAAGGGAAGAGAGAGGACTGCCGTTGAGAATGGATCCAACATCTACCCATCTACCCATGCTTCCAGGGCCTGTGGTCCTCCAGGTGGGAAAAAAACATCAATATAGCTGACATCTCCTGGGTAGTCTAAAGTAGGGCTGAGATTATAAGCAGAGATCGTATTTGTCTTTTGCCTTCCCATAATACGAAGTCACATGTTATGCTGCTATCGTGAGCATAACTTGCTGGTGTCATTACCACTAACGTTCTGTCAACAATGGTGCACCTAACAGATAATAAATATTTAAGCAGAAATGTGTCCACAGTCATAATTACACAAATATATATATATATATTTTAAAAATAGTCTAGTTTTTAAAGCTTTACAAGAACTTCAAGTTCATGCCACACTAAAAATGATTTTAGAGCCAGGATACTAAAACAACATTTATTCAAACAACTATTAACTACACAATGATTTTCTAACATTATTTTACTGAGATAATCATATATTTGGTTTACTGGCTAAATATGATGATTATTTAAGCTGGAAGTAATGAAGCTAAAGAAAACTTGAAAGGCTCAAGAATACTTAAGGTAGGAAAAATGGTATTTAAAAACAGTATTACAGCAGAAGGGAATTGAAATACATTGAATGCATCAAAATAAGTGAATTACATATTTTGCTAAATTTTTACATATTTTGATAAATATTTTGACATAATTTCCAAAATTTTATCAGAGTGTAGTATTTATATCTGTGAATTACAAGAGAAAGCAGCATTGCTACTTAGAATTAGTGCCTCATGCATATTGCATGCCTCATTCTGTGTTGCTAGGTTTGTCAAGAGATCCAACGTCAACCGTGTGAAAAGACTTACTACGCAGTCATCCATTGGCTAGCAGCTTGTCTTTAGAGACGACAGTGCTAAACACAGACAACTTTATTTACAGCAGGAGGAAAACTGAAAAGTGTAGCAAGTGATGATAACCCCCTTTGAGATGTCAAGACTCACACACCTCCTGAGCAGTATCTCAAAAATGCCCTGATTATTTTGACTGAATTGAATTCACTAACAAAATCATGACCAAATTAACTAGTCACTTATTAAGCTGGTCAGGTTTTCTATGAGGACCACACAAACATGAGACATCAACTTTTCAACTTTAAAGACATTCTATACTTGAAAAAAGCTGAAAGAAAATTCATAAAAGAGAGACTGAAACTCCAACTAAGGACCATGCATAGAGATAACCTAGAACCCCTGCACAGATGTAGCCCATGGCAGCTCAGTGTCCAAGAGGGTTCCCTAGTAAGGGAAACAGGGATTGTCTCTAACATGAACTCAGTGGCTGCCTCTTTGATCTCCTCCCCCTGATGGGGGAGCAGACTTACCAGGCCACAGAGGAGGACAATGCAGCCAGTCCTGATGAGACCTGATAGACTAGAGTCAGATGGAAGGGGAGGAGGACCTCCCCAGTCAGTGGACTTGGAGAGGGGCATGGGAGGAGATGAGGGAAGGAGGGTGGGAATAAGAGAGAATGAGGGAGGGAGCTACCGCTGGGATAAAAAATGAATAAACTATAATTAATATAAAAATTTTAAATTTAAATTTAAAAAAGAAAACATAAAGAGTGTACGTAGAATTGTCAGTATTTCCATCATTTTTATTGGATATGCCAGCAATCTCCATGCATATACCCAACTGTGATTCTGCCTCTAATTTAAAGTTTTAAGAAGATTACATAACTGAATGAAACTTTAAACCTTTTAGCATGTATTACCTGAAAGAGTTAGATGTCCTTTGTCTTCACTCAGTCTGTTACTTTTATCTTAGGATCTTATTAACTGGATTTGGGATCATGATAGCATAGCTTGGCCACTTCAATTACCACATTTGTCTGTGGGTTTTCTTTTGGTGCACTTAATGGTTGCTTTGTGCAAGACAAAAGATACTTAGTGCGAACTCTGCCTTGAAAGGAAACACAAATAAATTCACATTGCCAGGAAATAATGACAGAACACTTTCATTTCTACCTGTTCATATCCTTTTGTCTGATTGCTGCATTAGTCCCTTTCCTCTGAAAGTTTCAAATTAAAAAAAAAAAAATGTAATGCCACTTTAGGTATAATTAGAATGGACAAACGAACAGAGCAGAATGAAACCTTCTCAGCCATTAATTGTCCTGGAGCTCAGTTTTGGAAAATATGAATAATGAATATGCTAAACAAAAGGAATTATGGGCACATTCTTCTGAGAGGCAAGGTGGAAATGAGGGGGAAAAATTAACCTGCAGGAGGAAAAGACTGACTGCAATACTGAACGTCACTGGACCAATGCCGACTCTTTTCAGTATGTTAAGATTGTCAAAAGCAATGGTGGCAACATCAGACCTGTTTTTGAGTGAGTGAATTCTAGGAAACTGGGCATGCTGGCACTATGTGAAGCTTTCAGCTTTGCATTGTTTATTTATTCATGCTAACGCAATGGAGATTTCCTTTTTAATATTTGTTATGTAAAGAGTATTCATTGTTTATGCTTGTTTAAGTTTCAGCGCTTGTGGTTATAAGGTTAAATTTCATATTATACTTAGTTGAAAGAGAAAATGCAGCCAGGGTGAGAATGGCTGTACATCTCAAAAGGCAGCGTTTATGAACATCTTTTCCTCTCAGAGAGACAGTGTGGTGAGAGCATCTTCCTTGGGCCAAAGCCTCTCTCTCTCTCTCTCTCTCTCTCTCTCTCTCTCTCTCTCTCTCTTTCTCACACGCACACACACACACACACACACACACTCTCTCTCTCTCTCTCTGTGTCTTTGTGTGTGTCTCTTCTCCACCGTGTGTGTGTGTGTGTGTGTGTGTGTGTGTGTGTGTGTGTGTGTAATCTTGAGTGGTGTTTTGTTAGGAATAAATGATTGGCTATGTCAAAACCACTTGGGACAGAACATAGCCTATGATGAACGACTCTTACTTAGCAGGATAAATATAGAAGATAAAGTGATGTCGACTGTGTCTTGTTTATATTGAGAGATGACAATAAATTTTCACTAGATTATTTTGGGATTAAGCAACCTACCCAGAGTCTAAATGGGCACAGAATATAAGCCCGAAACATTATTTATATTGAAGGGCTTCTATATTGAGATGGCTACAGATTTAAATATGATTGTAACAATGAGTTGGTCATTTATAGACTACTTGAGATTGTTGATTTTCATGTCGTCACTGAGACTTTCTGGTATTACTTCAGTAAATCAGAAATTTAAAGTTCTCACAAACTGAAAACTCAATGTCTTATGTATGTCATAAAATCTATAAATGCCTAATCCTGCTACTTCCCTGTCTCTCACTTTAGCAATTCATCACTGGAGAAAAAAAATTACAAGTGGGTACCCACAGCACGGAACTAGCCTGACGTAGAAAATAAGATAAGCATCTTATTAGTAATTTTCTATCCACTGGCCCAATTCACCATAGCCCAAAACTCCAGGGCAGAGATTATATAGGAAAGCAGAGAGAAGAAGCTGTGGAGATGTACAGAAGAAGATAGAAGGAATGGAGACATGCTGCCCTGGAGGTGTCATGGAGGAGCATCAATAGGCTTCCAAGAGACATTTTGCAGTCCTCCTAATGTGGTACCCATAATATCACGGGGTGACAGGAATTTTCATATCTGCCAATAGAGAATGTGCAGAAATATTCACTGTGGGGCAGTTGCCTACAAGGAGAAAGGCTTGCACCGAGGACAGAGGTCCAACTTCCAAAGGCAAAAGACAAATTGAGCACCGAGTCCATAATGGGGAGAACAGACCTACTTCCGTAGATGTATTAGAATCAGGGACTGGGTTTCCTAACGCTCCCATCATCTGCTAAAATGATGTTATGGCTCTTGGAATTGCCAAGCTATTTGGATTTTTTTTTATTTAATATTAGTTACCATTTATTAACTCTGTATCCCTGCTCCCTCATTCCCTCCCAATCCCACCGTCCCTCCCTCATCTCCTCCCTGCCCCTTTCCAAGTCCACTGATTGGAGAGGACTTGGAAAGGGGAGGTCAAGTTCATCTGACCCTAGTTTATCAGGTATCTTCAGGACTAGCAGTCCATCACTTTCTCTTTTTAATAATAGAAAGAGGAAGGAATTAACAAAAAGAAGCCGGAGCAAAGGAAGTTGCTGTAAGCATTTCTTCTTCCAGGTATTGGACAAAATATTGGATAAGACAGCTTAAGATGGATGCGGTCTTCAGGATGCCCTGTGATTCCTCGATTTTTCTATCCCCGAGGAAGCCAGAAAGGAGCTGAGTAATAAAGAGCATGCCCAGAAAAGGTAAGAAAAAAAAAAAAAAAAAAAAAAGGAATCAGAGCACAAATGAAGGATTCACCTGTAGCTCTGAGGCTAAGTAATTCCACTACCTCACTACATTCACATGGGGATAGCACAAAAGGAAAAGAAAATTTAAAAGCCATGTACACAAAGAAATAAGGGTGAGGCATTGCAGCAGCTAGATCATATATTGCTCTTGTAGATGAATCAAGTTCAATTCCCAGCACCGTTCTGGAGCTGCAAAGTACTTTTAGTAAATACTGCGCCAGAGGAATCCTACGTCCCCGCCCTTTGTGGGCCTGTGCAGTGGTGCACAACTGCATGAACACACATATATAATTAAAAATATAAACACAAATGAAAAAGAAAAAAATGGCTTTAATAAAAGAGTAACCACAACAAGGGCTTTAAGGCAAGAGAAAACAAGATTAATTGATGTACATGTTAAAGCTATATTTTATATACTCACACAACACTTTTACAGACCAGCTAAGCAAGGGTCTGTATTCATAATAAACCAACTAAAGAAAACAGAACAGTTCCATTTTCTTTCTTTATACTAATAGGAATAGAAAATGTGACTGTTTTACTCCCTTTCCACAGAAAGCAATTACACTGAAATATATGAAAATTGTTTCTACCCACATTATCAAAAGGTCAAATATAGTCTCAATAAAGAGCTTACAGAAATAAATGATTTCTTTTTTTTTTTTTTTTTTTTTTTTTTTTTTTTTTTTAGTTCAAGCAAATAAAGCGAGTAAGACAAAATGTGACATATCTTCCAGCAAGTGGAGGAATTAGGGTTGCATGCTTTCTTGTTTTGTTCTGGAGGGAAGATTTAAGGGAGGGAATTAGCTTTAGATGTAGACATAGTTTGGACTTTAATACACACAGAATATGGAAGGAGTAAGAAATCGCTTTTCAGTAAAGCAGAGGGAGCATACAGGCAGCCCTGGGAGTTTGGTGTGGTTTCCTTGGGCCATAATTTTGCATTCTGTTTGGAATCTGTGGGAACCCCAAAATCAAAACTGAATATTTGGTTTGCATTTCTGAATATCTTTGTCTTCTCTTTAAAAACCTGGGCTGGGGGGTGGCACAGGAAACACTATAAAACCAACGGCTTCCTTTTAACATTTTTCTAGATACTGCTCATTAAATGTTCTGGGAAAAATACAAAGCGTAATTCCTATTTTGAATCAAATATATCCTAACATAAATCCAAGGTAGATATGTGAGGCCGTGTGGGAAAAAGGGAGAAAAAGTATTCTTAACTGTCCCATATGACTGTAACAAACATTTTTAGCAACTTTATCTTGAAGAGGCCTAAAACCCTGTGGTGTTTAGTCTTGGTTAGCAACTTAACTGGATCTGGAATTGACTAAGCTGTTGGCTGTATCAATGAGGAATTTTGTTTATCTGATTAAGTAATGTGGAAAAATCCACACTAAATGTTGGCAACACCTCTCATTTGTGGCTCCAATATAAGAAAGCACGGGGGTGGGGAGGAAGCTTCTTGCTTCTTGTCTGTTCACTTTTGCAACTCACGAGCAAGTTCACCTGCATTGTGAATCTATCTGTCTTGCTGCCGCTGCTACCACAACCAACTCTTTTTCTGATGTTAAGATCCAGCATCTTTGAAGCACTGATGTATAAACTTCAGAACAGTGACCCCAGTCTGGGCCTACTGAAGTATCCAGGCTTGAGGACCAAATAGCTAAAGTGATTTTGGTCTCCAGCATGAAGACAGCCATTATTAAACTCCTCAGACCATATTGTATAAACCAATTTAATAAATCTTCCTTCAGGGGCTGGAGAGATGGTTCAGAAGTTAAGAGCACTGGCTGTTCTTCCAAAGGTCTTGAGTTCAATTGCCAGCAACCACACGGTGGCTCATAACCATTTATCATGGGATCTGGTGCCCTCTTCTGGTGTGTAGGCATGCATGCAGGCAGAATACTGTATAAATAATAAATAAATAAATCTTTTAAAAATTTTTCAGGAACTCCATAAGGAGAGCAACAGAACCAACAAATCTGAGCACAGGGGTCTTTCCTGAGAATGCTATTCCAACCAAGGACTATGCATGGAGATAACCTAAGACCCCTGCACAGATGTAGCCCATGGCAGTTCAGTATCCAAGTGGGTTCCATTGTAATAGGAACAAGGACTGCCTCTGACATGAACTGATTGGCCTGCTCTTTGATTACCTCCCCCTGAGGGGGAAGCAGCATTACCAGGCCACAGAAGAAGACAACTCAGCCACTCCTGATGAGACCTAATTGACTAGGATCAGAAGGAAGGAAAAGAAGTCCTCCCCTATCAGTGGACTTGGGGAGGAGCATGCATGCAGAGGGTGGAGGAAGGGAGGGATTGGGACGGGAGAGAGGAGGGGGGATACAAAGTGAGTAAAGTGTTATTAATAAAGAAAAAAAAGAAAAAAATTTAAGAAGTAATATAAATAAATAAATCTTCCTTCAATGTGTATTCATATTATTGGCCCCATTCCTCTAGACAACTGTAGATAAAAAACAATCGTTTGCTCTAGGGTTAGTTACAGCAGGGAAAGGTTTAACAATGTATCAGCCTTGAAGTCCTCGGTCTGAGGACTAGAGTCCTGGAATGCGGTGTGACGCTGAAGAGAGGGACGTTATGAAGCAGTTCTCACTAAAAGGTGGTATTGACAGAGCAAGTCTGTGCTGATGCAGTTCTTTACTGCTTGACTACATACAAATGGTTCTTCTAGCTCTGACAAATATTCCTATCAGACAAAGAGTAACAAAGAACCTGTGCTGTGCTCTTTGGACTTTGAACCTTTGAAACTCTCAGCTCAATAAACATCTTTCTTTATAAGTAACTTCACCTGTAACTTCACCATACTCGCCAAAAGCACCATACTCACCAAAACCTAAACTCTAAAGATTTTAATTAGACTTCAAAATGATACCCTACGATAGAGTTATGTTGATAGCACTGATACAAGTTTGATGGGGCAAGGCAAGGTTTTAGTATTTGTGCGTGACAGCGTTAATGAGTAAGAGGGTTTCAGCACTTACATAGGAGAAATCTGGCAATAAGCAAGTGTGAAATTCTGCTCAGGAGAGCTGGGCTGCACGGAGAACTCACTGGGCTTTTCTGGGCAACCGCATTTCAGGTACATTATTCCTGGCTTAGTTGCAGTCATCTCTGAAAGACAACAAATTACCTAAGAGGCCAGTGGGGAGGTGAAGAGCAGACTATCAGTATCCTTGCCACACACACCCTCACGAGATGAGGATATCCTTGGTGTTTGCTGTTATTGTTGTTAACTATTTAGCTTAAACTACACTTTCTGACCTCTTTAGAGAACATCTAAAGTAGAAGTCACTTAAGGAAAAAAAAAGATGAAAACCTAACGATCATCCCTCACACTTGTGTTTCACCTCTTTCTTGAATATGTCTGTAAACAGAGATGTTAAGGAGTACCATTAAGAAAGAACAGAACCAAATACAGATTTGACAGCATGTATCATCAGTGAATAAAGCATTTATTCATGCAGGATTGTAGAAATTAGTACGATATTGCCTTTGTCACATGTTCTATATTGAAGCTCTGTACTTTTCTTTTGGTAAGTTTGGTTTTATTCATCTTGACTCATGGGATTGTTTCATTGACTTTATGTTCAAAAATCATAAGGACACTTTACCAGTTGTCCTAGGTCATACCTTGTTTGTCTAGAAAAGGACTTACAGATTAAAAATTATATTGGAGCAGTAGAAAACTGGCTTTAAATTCTAAGAAACTCAGTTTCTTTTTCCTATTTTGTTGTTTTTATCTACCAAGAATGCCTTTTTTCACAACTATTTGGGTATCTTTATTATTTATCTAAAAGAAACTAGTGTTTTAAGAATTATGTGAGCCAAATTGTGTGAGTATCAAAGTAGAAATTTATGAATGCTTTGTGTGTGGCTAAACAAAACCGCTAGGCAGCTCTATTCCAGCCAACTCGTCTTCTATTAGAAGTGGATTTCAAATTTACAACCTTGGAAATTTAAAGTAATTAAGCTAAAAGACTGCACTAACCAGAGTCTATTGAAAAATAAATTTTAAAAATATGTCATTGGTTTTCACTACAGACCTATGAAAGAAAAAAAGAAACAGAAATGCTAGTTATTTTTTGGTCAAATTCACATAAACCTAGACAGAACTTGGAAGAGGGAATCCCAGTGAATGGATTTTCCCTATCAGATTGTTCCATGGACCACTTTGCCCACGAACGATTGTTGTGGGTGGTCTTGTTCCACGGAAGAAGGTGGGCCAGGGCTGTATAAAAAAGTTACTGAGAGGAAAACATGGAATTAGTCAACTTACATGGAACACGTCTCGTCCCTGGGGGCAATGGTCTCCTGAACCTACTCAGACCTCGGAAACCACCACTGCTAGTTCTAGAACTGATGCAGGATATTCCAACGAGGGGGTTAAGACTTCTCATAATATTTCCTATAAGTCCACACCTGTTTGTTTATAACCCCCATTTCTATTCATTGTTAGCCAGATAGAGCCAAGTAATTGTGGTAATGATACTTGCTTTTTTGCCCAATGCCGGAAT
>REGO01001080.1:173369-184916 GCA_010120015.1 Rhombomys opimus
TAATGGCACTTGTGTGGATTAAACTAAACAATTTACTATGAAAAGATTGACCAATAGCATACATGCTATTAGAACTCATAATAGACTGTATCCTTGGCACAGATAAGAATAAAGGTTTGAGAACAGGCAAAGAGTGAACACGGTGAGAAAACACGGGGCTTCTTGGTCTGGTAATATTGCTTTTTTAATTAGGTTCCAGCCACACAGATGAGTTGAGCCTGTGAGAATATTTGACAAGAACATCTATACAAATATGTACGCTACACTTAAATAAAATTTATATAACAATATTCCTTCATAAAGATAATCATAAACCCTAAGGATGGTGAATACATAGCATCAATATGCCCAATATAAGGATAAAATTATAAATTTTCTCTTAGCTAAAGGAAACTTTTGAATTATATAACTTCATGTCTACTTTCGTTTGTAAGCATATTAGACATAGCATGTGTCTACAATATTGTCAATACACTCATTAAACCGCATGAAACCAGTTTCAATGCAAGGTATACTCATTTCTATCACTTTCAGTTTCTTCATAACCTTCATAACTTTTGGCTTATACCAAAAAAACAAAAAAACCACTTTCATACAGATTATATTTATCTAAAACAAAATTCCCTAATAACTGTCTAGAAGAAAACTACAAATGTCAAAATTACATCTCTTTATCTTCTGCTGGAAAATTCTTACATCTAGCATAAAATACACTGTGCCTAGCAATGTATTAGCCATTTCTCCAGTATATGTTTCTAAGTATGTGTTGATTTTGGACATTATTTGTGTCCCATATGTTGAATTTCTTTGACACACACTGTGGAAAGGTTGCCACACGTCAGACACTTAATCCAGGGCTAATTATACAAAGCTTGAACAGAAATGGTGTAATGACCATTCTGTTATTGGTGAGATCAGATGAGTCAGAAACTACAGTATAGAATATGAAATGTGGAGAAAATATACGCAGTATTACTGATTGGGCAACTAAAGCATAAAGAAAAATTGGACTCTGTGTGTTGGAAGACATTCACAAGACAAATTACCTTTGAGTTTTAACAAAGGTTGGGTTAAAAATATGTTGAAAGTGGACAACTGAATTCCCAAAGGATGTCAGCACTGAGAATGGCACATGTATGAGAAGACATTTTATATCCTTCTTATCCCTCTGATGATACATATTTAAGTGTAATTCCCAAATTCTATACAAATATGACAATTAAATTGCATGAATAATTGCTCAAAACAGTAAGATGATTTTAAGTGGTCGATAGGCAAGAATGAGGTTCTACTCTTAGGCAAGAAGTGACACAAAAGGTGTCTGGTGTCACAAGATAAAGAATAGCATTATCTTGAAGGGAAGCTGTCCAAAAATCACATGACTGATGAAAGGTGAACTAGAATTTAAATGCGTTCTGATTCTTCAACTGCTGCTCTTCAGGATTATGCATGTTACTTAGAATTGCCTTCTAGAAAGAAGGTATCATTATGGAAGGTGCTTTGGAGAAAAAATTGAATGAGATTATCGTAATAGGTAGGGCGCTCTATCACAGAAAAAATGGAAAGGATATAGGTAGAGGAAAATTAAGAGTACAAACAGTAAAAGCCAGTCTAGAGATTTAATTGCACTAATTAAATAGAATCATAATATTAGGAAGTTAACTCAAGTCTGTATTATTATCTTAAACTATCCCCAAGATAAAGAAAACATTTAGGATCAAACAGCTGAGGTCACCTCAAGCCTTTTTATTTATACCCTGTGTGTCATTGAATGGGTAATTTTATCACTCTGGACTTTTATAGTTATCTGTAAAGGGGCAGCATTGAAGTGAAATGGGGGAACATTAAACACCTACCACGATGTATACACTAAGCATTATCATACCAAGGGTTCAATAAAGAGTTACCAGTATGGCCTTTACATGGAGTATGCCTTTTAATGTTTTCTCTCCCACAAGAGAACTTACATGATGGTATCTTGTTAAAAGTTACATATCTCATTTAGGAGAGAAACTGTTAGACTCTTGGACAGAGTCTAGACATGCTGGTGACACCAGTGTGGACACCAGGCTTCATATTTGGCCACCCGGAACCATTCTTTGTAATGTTGACTAGCAACATTAAAGAGATGGTACATGTAAACGCTATGCTCAGCCTCTTTCTCTAAGCTCTTGTTTCATTGACCTTTCCAATTAAATCTTCTTTTTGTGTTGTTGTCTTATTGCAAATAATTTTTTCATATAATATATTCTCACCCATGTTTCCCTTCACTCAGCTCTTGCCAATTCTATAACTTCTTTCTTCTTCCCTTTATAAAACAATGGTAATGAAAGCAACAAAGCAGAATTCAAAGAAAGAAAAAGCTTGAAATTTATGCACACACACACCAAAAACTCAAAGTCAAAAACCATAATACACAGGCAAAGGACTATTATGATTAAAAACTGCCCAAACAACAACAACAACAAAATCTGAGACAAAGAAAAAAAAAACTCTCAGAATACCACTGAGTTCATTTTCTGTCAGCCAATCTACTTCTGGGCATGGGACCTACCCTTAGCTGTGGCTTATGCCAGTGAGAGTCCACTGGAGAAAATTATTTTCTTTCCTTCTAGTATTTATCAGTTTGCAATAGCTTCCTGTTTAGAGACGGAGGAAGCTCAAGTCCACTTCCCCCTTTCAGCGATGGGACCCCTTCTGGCTTACATCTGAGCAAGACCTATGTACACTACCACAGTCTCTGTGAAGTTATGCATGCATTAGTCCTGCTACATTTGAAAGACAATATTTCTTAATTCATCCTCTCTGACTCTTACATTCTTTTTTGTATTTTTTACTAATATTTTAATTAATTACAATTTATTCATTTTGTAACCCATCTGTAGGCCCCTCCCTAGTCCCTTCCCAATACCACCCTCCCTCTCTCTTCCCCTCCCTTGCCTCTCCCCCAGTCCACTGATAGGGAAGGTCCCCCTACCCTTCCATCTGATCCTAGTCTATCAGGTCTCATCAGGACTGGCTGCATTGTCTTCCTCTGTGGCCTGGTAAGGTTGTTCCCCCTCAGAGAGAGGCAGTCAAAGAGCCAGCCAATGAGTTCATGTCAGAGACAGTCTCTGTTCCCTTTACTAGAGCACCCACTTGGACACTGAGCTGCCATGGGCTACATCTGAGCAGGAGTTCTAGGTTATCCCTGTGCATGGTCCTCAGTTGGAGTATCAGTCTCAGAAAAGACCCCTGTGTCCAGATATTTTAGTTCTGTTGCTCTCCTTGTAGAGGGCCTGTCCCCTCCAGATCTTTCCTCTCCCCCTTCTTTTATAAGATTCCCTGCACTCTGTCCAAAGTTTGGCTATGAGTCTCAGCATCTGTTTTGATACCCAGCTGGGTAGAGTCCTTCAGAGGTCCTCTGTGGTTGGTTCCTGTACTGTTCCCTGTTCTCTCCCTTTTTCAGATGTCCATCCCATTTGCCTTTCTGAATGAGGGCTGATCATCTTACCCAGGGTCCTCCTTCTTGCTTAGGTTCTTTAGGTGTACAGATTTTAGTATGTATATCCTGTATTATATGTCTAATATCCACTTATAAGTGAGTATATACCATGTGTGTCTTTCTACTTCTGGGATACCTCACTCAGTGAGGCTCTTACATTCTTTCTGCCTCCTTTTCTTGAGTCCCGAGGAGAGGGTTTTGACTAACACATCCCATTTATAACTAAGTGTTCCAAAGTCTCTCATTCTCTGCACATTGTCCAATTGTGGGTCTCTATATTTCAGCAGAAAGAATTTTTCCTGATGATGGCTAAGTAAAACAATGGTACATAAGAATGTCATTAGGAACCATCCTATTGCTGCTTCTTTAGCAGGACAATTTATTCCCCCACCCCAAGGTCCATGGTTTATCTCTTCTCAGACCAAGCAGTGTATGGCTTCTAGATCATGGACCGGGACTCAAATCCAAATGCTGGTTACTCCCAAAACATTTGTGCCACTATTGAAGCAGCATGTGTTTGCAGGCATTGTAAATCACAGAGTTTTTAGCAGGTTTAGAGGTTACCTTTCTTCTCTGCTAATGTGCAGAGTACCTCCCAATATCACACCAGCATACCTTAAGACAGGGCTCCACTATATATCAAAAAGAGTTGTGAAAGTTGATGTTTACATTTCTCTTTTGGTAGCATGCAGAGCATCTTCCTGCACCGAAGATGCTAAATATAGGAGTAAAGCCTCTAGTTAGGCATCAACTCAACTTCTCCATGATCAGTGAGATATGTAAGTGTTGTCTTCAGCTGTAGGATTTTACCATCAGTGCATGGAAAGCAACCACCAGCTTGAAAATAGCCTGAGTTGTTTGAGGGTTTCTGTAGAATGCCTTTGGCCAACAATTCAATTAGATGTAACCTATTCCTGGGACTATAGGTTTCACTTTGTGACAAGAAATGCCTAGTGGGGGCTTCTTCCATGATTTGTTGACTCCTTTTAGATCTTTTGCATGTATATGTATATATGTGTGTGTTATAGATGTATGCATATATGTAGTATAGATCTAATATATGTAAGTATATGTCTAAGAAGCTTATACTGTGCTATAAATGTGTATAAATATCTAATATAGGTCTAATACTTATAAATATATAAATAAATATGTTTAAGAAGCTTATACTCTAGTAAGTTTTTCTGATGCCTCAAATAACTTTGATTGTTTTCTGTTCCTCCTCATATTTCCTCTGTTACCCACTGCTTATTTCACCGTCTCAGTTTAATATTTCCATTCCAGTCTTAGCTCTGTTCCTCCACAACTATATAGTCTATTTCTCCTTCCTTAGTGTGTCTTCCTTTTCCCCCTGGTTCCTTATTCTTTACCTAACCGCTGTGTGTATATAGTTACACCATGCCTACTGAAGGCTTAAAAGCTAATATCCACACATAAGAGAATACACACCATATATGTTTTTGTGTCTGTGTTATCTCACACAGGATGGTTTTTTTCCCAACTCCATTTATTTACCTGTGAGTTTCATGATTTTTTTAGACTACTGAATAAGTTTCTACCATGTAAATATAATTTTTTCTTTATTTACCCATTCTTAATGGATATTTTGGGTCTTTCCAATTTCTGGCTATTATGAATAGTACAGCATTGACTATAGACAAGCAAGTGTCTCTGTAGTAGGATGCAGAGTTCTTTGGTATATGTTCAAGAAGACAGAGAGACAGTGGGAATGGGAGGAGAGAAGGAAGAGCATACAATCAGGACGTAAAGTGAATAAATTATAAAAACTAAATTTAAATTTAAAAAATCCATAACTATATAAATACACACAAAAAAGAGCTGTATAGCTGGATCTTGAGGTACATTTATTCCAAGCTTTCTGAAGAACCACCACACTGGTTTCAATAGTAGCTATACAAGTTTGCACTCCCATAAGCAATGGATGAATGTTCCCCTTATTCTATATCCTCTCCAGCATGAGCTGTCATGTACTTTATTGCTTTTATCCATTCTAACATGTATAAGATGAAATCTCTTAGTAGTTTTGGTTTACATTTTCCTGATGACTAAGGATGTTGAACATGTGTTCCTTGACTGTTTATTTCTCATCATCTGTATGATGGTATTCTTTGACATACAGAAGCTTTTAAATTTCATGAGGTCCCATTTGTTGTTATTTCTAAGAGCCTGTGCTAACAGTGTCCAATTTAGAAACTCTTTTCCTATGACAATGAATTTAAAACTATCCTGCACTTTCTGTTTGCATCAGATTCAGTGTATCGCAAATCTTCTTAAAGAATTTTTTATTTTAACTTAGTAAATAGTTAAACTATTGTTACTTTATTCTGATTACTTTGTTTCTAAGTTGATAAATGTATTAAATAAACAACTACATAAAACGAATATTTAAAATAACAAATAGTTACTATATGCATTTTGAAGTATATTTTGGTATATAAACCTGTCCAAAAAAATAAAATAAAGGTTTTATATCCCATAGTAGTTATATAAACAATGCAACAGGAAATATATCTCTGCTATATCACAATAAGGTATTTTTTAAGCCAAACAAAATGTAAGAACACCAGAAAAAAAATAAAATTCTAACGATATCAACAGTGGCTCATTTTATAGACATTATCTATTTTCTTTAAGTATTAACTTTTTATGATTTTCAAAGGTAATATGATTAGCAAACTATGAAAGTCCCATTGCAATTTTATTGTGAAGAAAAAGACAATCACTACTTCCCTAAATCTTTCAAATTAATGCTGTAGACAGCTTCATCCAAATTAAAATGCAGAGAGGCTAAGACAAAGGGTATAACCTCAGGAAGGTTAAAAAGATTTTCTCATTAAAGGTTTTTGAAAGTAGAATCATTGTTTATATAACATGCACATCTCTTGCACCCCAAGTGGGCTAAGGGAAAAGAATTTGACATGGACAATCCACCAAAAGTGTGGGGTGCAAAATTGTATGATCTTCTGGTAACACATTGATATTTCTAATAGCAAGCCATAGTTTATGTTTCTGATCCAAGTACATTTGGTTGAAGGTCAAATTCATAACACCCTTTAAGCAGGACCAAGACTTAGCACAACAAATAATATTTCCCTGCATGGTGACAGGTTTTATCTTATCTTAACCATGAGATAAGGACACCATATCACTATGATATAGGTAAATGTTTTGAGGCAAATTATAGTCAGACATAAACACTATAAAGTAGTAAGTGGCCATTACTGAGAAGCGTTAAAAATCACAGTATTGCTGATTAGTTGTAACATTAAAACATAAATTTTTGCATACTATAAATTAGAAATATGTTTTTACTCTTTGGGGAGAGTCAGTTTTGGTAAATGTATTAATGTATTATTTTTACATAATTTTGTAAATTTACAAAAATACAAAAAATGTATTATTTTCACATAATTTATATTTTCCATTATAAGATATAGGTATTCAGAAAAATGACTAAAATATGAAATCTTACTTTAGAAAAGAGACAATTTACTTGTAACCACCTCTAAAAAACAAGACCTCCAACAATGTCAATGCATGCTCATTTTCCTTTCCTATCAGAGCTGCGCACAGCCACTCAGAGCTAACTAGCTCTCTCCTACACCCCAAAATTCTCTACATATCCTAAAGCTGGCCACTGCCACAGACTCTGTGACAAATGATTCTTTTTTCCCCATTAATTTCTAACATAATATTTTATTTGGAGAAGTTTTATATCTGGAAAGCATTAGACATATTCTTTTGAGAATTGAATAAGTTCACAATTTTGGGGCTAATCTGTCCTATTGTATACAGTGAATTTTGCTGTTGAAATGTAAGATAATAGTAAGACCTTCAATATGAATAGCAGAACTTTTTAAATTCTCCGAATGAATCTGTTAAATTTACAACTGTTTTACTTCTTGAATGTTGAATTTAATTTCTAAGTAAAGAATAATTTAATTTTTGACACTATTGTACATTTGTTTACCATTATAATCCAAATTTTAATTTTTATAAGTAGATTGTTACAAATATCAAAAGAGACATATAAAAGAGTAGAATAGAGTTGTGTTATTTTTCATTTACTGGATAAAAAATGTATGCTGGTTATTTTGTCATTAGCTAATGCTGTTCAGTTTATGTAACTAGTCAGAAGAGCATATAGTAAGTAGGAATTATTTAACTTTTAAAATAAGGAAATTGCATTTCCTTCTTATCCCATTAAATAATCATAGAAACTGAAAATGTGTGCGATCTTGAAGGTTTGTTTTGAAATCCCTGGATTTAAGATCCATTCACCCATAAAGTTAAATGACAGTGCAGTAGCCTTTTGCAGTACTGTGTTCTCCAGTCACATGACACCTGCTTAACTCATGATCACTTTGCTGAGGACGCATCCGCTCTGCCATTCATTCTGTGCAAGTCCAAATGAGCCTCCTGGAAAGAATGCTAAGGAAACAGTTCTAACCTGTGTGCCCTGTGACAAACAGAAATACTGACTAAACAAGCAGCAAGTACACAGTATCACTGAGTTTAAAGGTTACTACCAGTAGAGCAAAGCTAGCAGGATTACATTTCTAGATTTTAAGATATATTACATAGACGTAGTAATAAAAACAACTATGTAGATTAATGGAACAAAATCATATACTCAAACATGAGTACACACATCTTTAGTCACTGACAAAGCTTCCAAAAACATGTAATGGAGAAATTGAAACATCTTTAACAAAGTGCTGGCAAAACTAGATGTCCACATACGGAAGAATGAAATTAGATCTGTATCTATCACCTTGCATAGAAACTACCTTCAAATGGTGTTGTAAATAAAAATGATGTCCGGTTATATAATATTTATTATTTTCCATATAATTATTACAGCAGTATAATTTACCACTCTCACAATTAATAAGACACCCTGTTCAGTTTTGTAATTGCCTTATTTACCTTGTGCTGGGCAGATATTTTACCCATGCTATCTCAATAACCTCACTATCTACCTCCCAGCCCCAATCAATGCCACACTCCTTCACCATCCTCATCTGGGCTACCTTCCATCCGTAATCTTATGAATACTTGCTCATATTTGGCGTTTTTTTCAATCCATGTTATCTTTGGAGTCCTTCCTCCCAGCCCACGTGGTTTCCTTTCCAAGCTGACCCATCATGGTGTCCTCCTTCCTCTTCTCTTCCATCTGTCTGTTTCCTGTGATTCTCTTGAATCCAAACCCCAGGAAGCTTAGCCACTCGTATCCCACTTTGCCCTACCCAGATTTTAGGCCTTTAATCAACCAATCAGATATGTCTTAGGCAGGTTTACACACCAAGGATATGTTTATCCAGGCAGTAAGCAGGTCTTGAAGGCCAGTAATTAGCATCAAAATAGAAGCATCAGACCAACCTCCAACAAAAAAGGATCAAAGACAGTGAAACCTGAAACTTCTAGATAAAAACATAAAAGTACCCAATATGATACAGCTATAGGAAAAAAACGTTCTGAATAGGAGTGTATTTGCCCAAAAATTAAGGTCAATAATTGTGAAATGAAACTTCATAAAACTAAATATATCCTCCTCAGCTAAAGAAATATCGCTTGACTTAAATGGAAGCACACAGAATGGGAGGATATCCTTGACAGCTATACATCTGACAAAGAAGTAATATCTAGAATAAATGAAGAACACAGAAATGAAGCCAATAAAGAAAAAGCAGCCCATTCAAAACAAAGGGGGGAGGGGGACCTGGGACATGAGAAAAAAAAAAAAGCAAGCAAGCAAGAAAGAAAGGTTAATCTAAAAAAAATGTTCACTGTTCCTACCAATTAAGGAAATGCAAATCAAAACAACTTTGAGATTTCATATTACCCAGTTCCAAATGGCAAAGATCAACAAAACCATCCACAAACACTGAAAAAGAAACAAAAAAAGGGGAAACCCTCATTCACCATTATTGTAACTGCAAACTGATTCAGTTACTCTGGGAGCCAGTGTGGAGAATTTTTAAAATCTACACTATAACCAGGCTATACCACTCCTAGACACACACCCAAAGAATTCAACATACTAAGTACCACAGATATTTACTTGGTCATGTTCATCGCTGCTCTATTCACAACAGCTAGGAAATGAAAAAGAAAAAAAAAAACCAAAAAACTAAAATGCTCTTCAATTGACAAATGGATAATGAAAATGTGGTACATATACACCATAAAATATCATCTGGCTGTAAAGAAAAATGAGATCATGAACCTCACAGGAAAATGGATGGAAATTAAAAAGACCTTATTGAGTGAGGTTAGCCTCTCCTCAAAAAAAAAAAAAAAAGACAAATATTGCACGTTGTCGTCTCTCATGAGGGCTCCTCATTTCAAATCTTCAGATGTGAGTACATATTCTGAAGTAACTGCAGAAACCAGTAAAGTGTACCATGGGGATAGGAGACTGGGAGAGCAGCTAAGATGAGAATAGCAGTGTGGAAGAGATCTGAAGAGGAAATGATAGAAATGGGGGGGTAGTTAATGAGAGGAAGGAGATAAATACAGAAGAAAGAAGTACGAGGATAAAATAACAGTATGGATGTCTTAATAAGTCATAAGGAATCATTTTGACTATCTACCTAAAAATACATGTAAGACACATAAGTCAGTACAAAAATACACAAATGTAGCTAAGATGAAATGTTCTCATCTGGGATGACAATGCTTTCTCCAAGAAGTAAGGACCATCTAACAAAACATCACTTTCAGGCATGAGAGTTTTTTTCCCTTTTGAGAGACATTCAGCACTAGTCTAGTGTGTTACATTTCTTAAGTATAAAGAACACATTCAATGATGATCACAGAGTGAGGAATTAAGTCCAAATGAAAAGGCACACATCTTACACCACCTTTCAATTATTTCAAAGACAAATTGATTTGATTCAAATTGATTTTCTTCCACAAAAGAAAAATCAAAGCTACAGGATCACAGTCATAACATAAAAGTGTTTGCTATAAAGATCAGCTTTATATTTATCAAGCAAAAAAGACTAAGAAAATAGAGACAGTTTGTAATTGTCGATAATTCTACCATGTGTTGCACTAGCATACCTGTCAATGCCAAGGCTATCAGAAGAGTATGTTGGCTTCTATTCTAGCTTTAAAAGAATCACCTTAAAGTGGCCATCTCTGCTTCATTAGAGCTCTTTCAAGTTGTGATGGTTCTCTCAAGAGGAGAAAATCCTAGTCTTAACTGGACATATTTTTATGATCACAGAATAACTATCTCAAATTTTCTGAAAATAAAAAAGAACATTTATACCACAAAATTTCACCCTTTTTATTCTTTTATTCTCCACCAGCCTTTTTATTTTTTTTCATTTTTTAATTTATTTATTTTTATTAATTACAGTTTATTCACTTTGTATCCCCCCACAAGGCCCTCCTTCCCTTCCTCCCAGTCCCATCCTCCCTCCCTCTTCTTCACGCAAACCCCTCCCCAAGTCCACTGATAGGAGAGGTCCTCCTCTCATTCCTTCTGATCTTAGTCTTTCAGATCACATCAGGAATGGCTGCATTGTCATCTTCTGTGGCCTGGTAAGGCTGCTCTCTCCTCAGGGGGAGGTGATCAAAAACAGGCCAATCAGATTATGTCAGAGGCAGTCCCTCTTCCCATTACTAAGTAACCAACTTGGACACTAAACTGCCATGGATTACATCTGTGCAGGGGTTCTAGATTATCTACATACCTGGCACTTGGTTATAGTATGAGTCTCTAGGAAGACCCATGTGTTGCAATTTTCTAGTTCTGTTGCTCTCCTTGTGGGGTTCCTGTCCTCTCCAGATCTTACTATTTCCCACTTCTTTCCTAAGATTCCATGCACTCTGCCCAAGAGTTGGCCATATGTCTCAGTGTCTGCTTTGATAGAGGCAGGGCAGAGCCTTTCAGAGGCCCTCTGTGGCAGGTTTCAAGGTTGTTTTCTGTTTTCTTCTTCTTCTGATGTCCATCCTCTTTGCCTTTCGGAATGGGGATTGAGCATTTTAGTCAGGGTCCTCTCTCTTGATTAGTTTCTTTAGATGTACAG
>REGO01001080.1:206340-234153 GCA_010120015.1 Rhombomys opimus
GTTTGTTTCCCATTATATTTTACTATTTATAGAGAAAAGTGGTTTTCAATCGTAGCAGTCTGCTCTAATATCTGATAACAAGTTACAGTCACTCAGAATAAAATGCAGAAGGACAACCCATAGTTCTATGAGAACAGTTTTACAATTTTACTATTAATATGAACACTTACAAGTTTAAAAGGAAATCTAAGAGAACAAAATGTTTGTTTGTATTTTGAGGAGTGGGGGACCCAGTCTTTATGCAGGCCTGGCTCCCCTGAAACTTTCTATATAGACCAGGCTGGCCTTCAACTTGCAGAGATCTGTATGTCTATGCCTCCTGCGTATTGGGATTAAAAGTGTTTACCACCACTCCAAGAAAGTAAAATGGGGCCATTGCCAAAGTGAAAAACAATATAGAAGGGAGTAACAAAATACAAAAGATCTGGTAAGGAATGGGAATGGGTGGGCATCACTAGGGAAGGAGAAGATAAATATAGAAGAAAGGAAGAAAAGGGTAAAAGAAAACTAGGGATTTCTGAGAAAGGCATAAGGACTCATGCTATTAATGACCTACCTACAATAACTTATAATGCATATAAGTTAGTATGAAAATACACATATATGGTTTAAATGAAATTTTCTCCTCTGGGCTGACTACACTCCATCCAAGAGCCAAAGACCAGCTGTGAAAAACCAGTCCTTGTTTCCTGTTTTCTTCTTCTTCTTCTGATATCCTTCCTCTTTGCCTTTTGGAATGGGGATTGAACATTTTAATCAGGGTCCTCTCTCTTGCTTAGTTTCTTTAGATGTACAGCTTTTAGTAGGTTTATCCTATATTACATGTCTAGATGAGGGAGTATATACCATGTGTGTCTTTCTGCTTCTAGGACAGCTCACTAAGGATGATCCTTTCAAGGTCCCACCATTTACCTGCAAATTTCATGATTTCCTTATTTTTCATTGCTGAGTAATATTCCATCCTGTAGATGTACCACAATTTCTGTATCCATTCTTCAGTTGAGGGGCATCTGGGCTGTTCCCAGCTTCTGGCTATTACAGCTCTGCCCTGCAGACTATCAAAGCAGATGCTGAGACTTATGGCCAACTGTTGGGCAGTGTGCATGGAATCTTATGTAAGAAGTGAGAAATAGTAAGATCTGGAGAGGACAGGATCTCCACAAGGAGAGCAACAGAACCAGAAATTTGAACACAGGGGTCTTCCCAGAGACTCATACTCCAACCAAGTACCATGCATGGAGATAACCTAGAACCCCTGCACAGATGTAGCCCATGGCAGTTTAGTGTCCAAGTGGTTTCCACAGTAATAAGAAGAGGGACTGCCTCTGACATAATCTGATTGGCCTGCTCTTTGATCACCTCCCCCTGAGGGGGGAGCAGCCTTAACAGACCACAGAAGATGACAATGCAGCCACTCCTGATGAGATCTGATAGACTAAGAACAGAAGGAAGGAGAGGAGGACCTCCCCTATCAGTGGACTTGGGAAGGGGCATATGTGGAGGAGGGGGTGGGAGGTGGGATCAGAAGGGAAGGAGAGAGGCTTATGGGGGGTACAAAGTGAATAAAGTGTAATTAATTAAAAAAATAATGAAAAAAAATTCAACAATCAATTCAGTTTTATCTAATAAGAACATAAATTTGCCTAATATATATATAAAAAAAACAGTCCTTGGATGAGAACTCATCTTTTGATTTGTTGGTCAGGGCTTTCTGAGAGACACCCAGAACCTTACAGGTGACATCGCCTTTGGTTAGCCCTCAGAGGTGAAAGGTAATTCCCTCTTGCTGAAGAAAGATGTGCTTAAGACTCAGAGACCAGAGCCACCTGAGCTAAAACTGACCTGAAAGCTTCCTCCCTGATAATTAGCTTTCATGGCACTGAAAGGCATCATGCAAGCTTCCAAAGAAGGGAAGTCTACCAACTACGATGCCTATGAACCACATTAAGGACCAGCATGGCACAATAGCCCAAAGGGTGCAGTAGCACTCCTCGGATTGGGAGTAACCAACAGCTCTCTAACTGGATTTACCCTACAAGAGGAAAATCATGTCTGCTACAGAAAACCTAGCCAACCACCAGAACTAGTATAGTCATTTTGGAGAACCTATAACTGCCACTTATTCAATCAGCATAATCTCTAAGTATATTATAAATATTAGTTTTTATATCCTCAGAAATAAGTGTTGTTCTCACACCTCATCAAGAAAACTTCCCTTTGCAACACACAGAGCCATTACAGAAATATACCACCAATCAATATGCAGAATTAAGGGTCACAGTCCCCATGAATACAACTACAAAATAACTTCTGAACCTAAAGCTCAGGGAACATTGTGAAAGAGGAGGTGGAAATAATGTCAGTGCCAGAGGACCACAGAGGTCATTGTGAAGTTTTGTTTCCTGTTAATGTCAGAAGCTGCAGCTATAAATTCTCACCACATGGCTACCTAAACATGAACTAAACGAGGACAACAACAGGAGACGTGCTAGTTTGGGCCAAGGAAAGTGAAGGAGGCCTCAAATCTACCCAAAGAGCTATGGACAGCCAAGGCATGCTGAGATTTGAAAAAAAAAGTTTCCCCAACATACCAATTGGTTAGACAATACCAGATGGCCATCCATGGAAACTAACATACAAATAACATCATACAGACTGAGAAGTCTGTATAACTGCAATTATTAGGTATAATTATGCAATTATATATTTTACTTATGCAATTATATGATGAATATATACACATATATACATGCATATATACATATATATTATATATATAATTGCATAAATAAAATATATTTATTTTTACAATTATATATGTATCTATAATTGCATAGATAAAATATGTATAATTGTATAGATATATATGTATATATATGTAAAATAAGGCAAAAGGGGACATGAATTTTAAGAACTAGAAGCAGTAAATGAAAGGCTTTGGAGAGAAGAAAGGAAGGGAAGAAATTATACAATTATATTACAATCTTAAAAAAAAGCATTTGAAAAGAACTCAAAGAATGTTCCATGACAAAACAACTTACTCATGAAGTCATAGAATACCCACATGAAAGCTGTTATAAGATTTAACTGTTCAAGAAAGAGACCCCTGACATGTGTGTTCATAGGCCCCAGACAATAGGCACAGGCACAACCATGACACCACCAACAGCATAACTGATTGGTCTAGATTTAATCAATAAGACAAAACTGGAAGCTGGACATCTCCAATCACACTAATTTTTGCTGTAGGGAACAGCCAATGCAAATGGGGCTGAAAGGTCCTTTTCACATTAACCTGGAACCAGAGGCATGAGATTTAATCAGTTACTGCCGTTATGCTTAGAAATGTAATTTTTAAAATGTAGAGGTCATTAGAAGCCTGTTTAAAAGTAAAGACTGAGGAAAAGGGGAAAATCAGTGTGTGTTTAGAGATGAGGGATATGGAATAGACATCAATAAACTATGTACAAA
The DNA here is from genome assembly GCA_010120015.1 of Rhombomys opimus. Classification (NCBI taxonomy): domain Eukaryota; kingdom Metazoa; phylum Chordata; class Mammalia; order Rodentia; family Muridae; genus Rhombomys; species Rhombomys opimus. The sequence goes on from REGO01001080.1 coordinate 209,812, forward strand.
TCCAAGAAAGAGGTGAATCTCCTGACAGAGGCAAAGATATTTTCTCTGTATCAGTGGGACTTCTCATTATCACTATATTTTTAAAAAATCTCATGTTTTTCTTCAGCATGTGAAATCAGTGTTTGTTTCTTGAAACTGTATAACATGGTGTCTTGTATAAAATTGCTGTTTAACCAAACTCTGGAAGTGAAATAGATATAAAATATAAAACTGAAAGAAAATGTATAGATCACTGCATTTAATCACATATTAAAAGGAAAATCCATAAACATTAAAGACTAGTTCATAAATTAAAAAATAATATTTTATGGAAGAAAAAAGAATTGAGATATGTGAGATGAAATAACCAGTCAACATAGAAAAATCTAGTAAAATTCACACTACTATTACCCTTGTCAGAAGTTCTAATCAAAACCCCAGAATTCACTGCATAACTACAGAATTTCAACAGCTTATCAAGCAATGGTATGCCTTAGGTTGGGACTGGGATCATCTATTGTAGGAATCTAGCTCTCAGAACCTTCAGAATCTAATGCTGCCAAAGAAATGGCTTCTTCACAGGGCAACAAGCCTCTCACCTTTCAGTCATCTTATGCTTACGGCATAAAAATAGGATTTGTTTTTAGCCCTAAATTATTCTCTAAGGGATCCATATATTAAATTATGGCTGGAGTATTTCTCCAGATGTGATATTTCAGAAAGAAAATTGATTTTTAATTGACTATTTTGTGCTGTGACTACAGTATGCTCAAAAGAGCAAGAAAAATTAATCCCATCCTGTATTTATACTCCTCTCTCTTTCATCCACCCCTCTAGCGCGCGCACACACACACACACATCTTAAATATAGAAATCAGTGTAATAGGTACAGCACACAAATCAGAAATAAGTCTTGAACATGACTCACAATGTTCCCCCAACACACACACATGCAAAAATCCACACCTCATGTAGTTAAAGAGATGCTGTGTGTAACTCATAGAACACAGGAGAAGTAATGAAACTGACATCCCAGGATTAGGCTATTAAAAAAGAAACAAACAAACAAACAAAGAAACTCTCTTTCTTTTGAGTAATTTTACGTAAAATAAAAGTATTGGTAACTGTCATATATTCCGTGAAGCACACTGAGAAATGATGTCATCACAGAGAAACAAGAAAGCAAGCCTGGGAGCACTCAGCCCAGCCATGCCATCCGATAAAGCATCATGCCTGCAATCTTATGAGCAATGTTAAGCCGGACCCTTCTTCCACAAACTGACCTCAAAGATGTGTATGATTACAGATCCTGCAATGTTTGCTGATGGATTTTCAGAAGAGGGAATTTAGCAGTGCATGATTATAAATACTCAGTAAGAGATCAGTAAAAATGGATGGGCATGGTTGTACATCCTGTAATTCCGAGACTCAGGAAGCTGAGGCAGAAAGATGGCCACCAGTCTGAAACTAATTTGAATTATGTATTGAGTACCAGACAAAAGAAAGTACCAAAAGTCTGCATTAATTAATTAATTAGAATTTTATTTTAATCATAGTAATTTAAATGTTTAATGCTTAAAAGTTAACTATTAGGGCTCTCTGGATCTTTCTTTTTGACTTTCTCCGTTTCTCTCCTTTCTGTAGCACCTTTCCTCTTTCTCCCCTCCCCCTTTCATAACAAATTAGACTGTCATGTTGCCACTGTTTTCAGTAGAGCAGACACAATGCAATTCCATACCGCTTCTGTTTAATTTAGCTTTAACTTTTCCATTTTTAATATTTAAGAGCTCCTTTACTTTCTCTTCTGCTTTTTTTTTTTTTTTTCTAGGAGGGGAGTTCAACAAAAAGTTTCTCTGTGTAGCCTTGGTTGCCCTAGACTCACTTTGTAGACCAGGCTGGCCTCAAAAATCATGGAGATCTGCCTGTGGAGTGCTGGGATTCCAGATGTGCTCCACAGCATCCAGCTGAGCAAACTTACTTTTTAAAAGATATTTTTTTAAAAGATAGTATCTGAAACATTTGTTTTCCACAAGAACTTCTGTTCTAGTAACAAGAATTGTATTTGTCTTAGTTACTTTTATGTTGCTTTGAGAGACACCATAACAAACGCAACTTGTGAAACAAAGCATTTAATGGTGCTTGCTTACGGTTTCAGACGGTGAGTCCATGATAGTCATGACAGGCACCACACAATAGGCAGTCAGTCATGACTCTGGAGCGGTAGCTGAGAGCTTCCATCTGATCCACAAGTGACAGAAAGAAAGCTAACTGAGAATGGCATGGGCTTTCCTTTTCTTTTCTTTTTTAAAATTTATTTATTTATTTTGTCATTAACAGTTTATTCACTTTGTAACCCCCTCCTTCATTCCCTCTCAATTCCACTCTCCCTCCCTCTTCTCTCTCTATGTCTCTACCCTAGTCCACTGATAAGGAAGGACCTCCTCCCCTTCCATCTGATCTTAGCCTATCAAGTCTCATCAGGATTGGCTGCATTGTCTTCCTCTGTGGCCCAGTAAGGTTGTTCCCCCCTCAGAGAAAGGTGATCAAAAAGCCAGCCAGTGAGTTCATGTCAGAGACAGTCCCTGTTCCCCTTACTAGAACACCCACTTGGACACTGAGCTGCCATGGGCTACATCTGTGCAGGGGTTCTAGGTTATGTCCATGAATGGTCCTTGGTTGGAGTTATCAGTCTCAGAAAAGACCCTTGGGCCCAGATTTCCAGGTTCTGTTGCTCTCCTTGTGGAGCTCATGTCTCCTCCAGGATTTTTTGTTTGTTTGTTTGTTTGTTTGTTTTGTTATAGTTTAGTCATTTTGTATCCCTCCCATAAGCCCCTCCCTCTTCCCCTCCTGGTCCCACCCTCCCTTCCCCTTCTTTGAGCATGCCCCTCCCCAAGTCCACTGATAGGGGAGGTCCTCCTCTCCTTCCTTCTGATCTTAGTCTATCAGATCACATCAGGAATGCCTGCATTGTCATCTTCTGTGGCCTGCCCTCCAGGTCTTTTTATTTCTTCCTTTCATAAGATTCCCTGCACTCTGCCCAAAGTTTGGCTATGAGTCTCAGCATCTGTTTTGATACCCTGCTGGGTAAAGTCTTTCAGAGGCCCTCTGTGGTAGGCTCCTATCCTGTTTCCTGTTTTCTCCCTCCTCTGATGTCTTTCCCATTTGCCTTTGTGAATGAAGACTGAGCATCTTACCCCAGGGTCCTCCTTCTTGATTAGCTTTTTTAGGTGTTCATATTTTAGTATGTATTTCCTATATTAAATGTCTAATATCCACTTATAAATGAGTATATACTATGTATGTCTTTCTACTTCAGGCTTTTCAACCATAAAAGCCCACTCACAGTGATGTACCTCCTCCAACAAAGTCACACTTTTTAATCATTTCCAAATAGTTCTACCAACTACTGACCAAGTATTCAAATATACAAACCTATGGAAGCAATTCTTATTTAAAACACCACAATATTCTAAGTTAAAATATATTTTTACTTTTTTTCTTTTTAAAAAAAGTACTCATTATATATTCTGATTGAAGCCCCCCCCCTCTACTCCTCCCTGTCCCATCTTCCCTCCCACTCTCCTCACCCCATTCTCTTCCTCTAATCAACTGAAATGGGGAATTCTCCTCCTCTGCCATCTGCTTATAGCTTATCAAGTCTCATCAGAACTGCCTGAACCCTCTTCTTCTGTGGCCTATGTGGCCTGGCAAGGTCACAATGCCAGGAACAAGTTATCAAAGAGCAGTCAAATACGTTCATAACAGAGGCAGCCCCTGCTCCTCTTATTTGGGAACCCACATGGAGACTGAGCTGCCAATCAGCTACATCTGAGCAGGGGTTCTAGGCCCTGTCTATGCAGAGTCCTTGGTTAGTACATCAGTCTCTGCAGGACCCCTGGGTTCAGGGTTTTTTTTTTTAGCTTTATTGGTCTCCTTGTCGGGCTCCTGTCCCTCTCAGTGTCTTTCTATCCCTCTCCCCTTCTTCCATAAGACTGACTCCCTGCACTCAGCCCAAAGTTTGGCTTTGAGTCTCAGCATCTGCTTCAAACCCTTCTTGGATGGAGCCTTCAGAGGCTCCTCTGTAGTAGGCTCCCATGTTGTTCCCTCTCTTCCACAGCTTCTATCCTGTTTGTCATTCTACATGAGATTTAAGCATCCTCCCTAAGGTTCTCCTTGTTGTTTAGCTTCTTTAGGTCTGTAGGTTTTAGTTTATAAATGTGTGCCATTCTAGATACAAAAATTATTCTAAGTGGGCACATGATGCGTAAGCCAAAAAACAAATTCAGAAAAAATATTTTATTATTAATTTATTTCAAGTTTAAAACAAAACAAGGCATGTCTTCATATTTAACTATTTTCTTATCAAATTATAATTGAAATACAAATAACTTTACCTTTACCCAAAGCAAAATGCTCGCTATTTATCAGATATAAAAATCCTATTTTCAAAGAAAGTTAAACAACTCAGAAGCCTTCATATTAAGAAGATATATGATCTTTCAAGCAAACCAAGATACATGTGCTTGAAAGCAATTGTTCATTATACCATGCTACGAAATGCAATTTTCAAACTTTGATAGACACCCAACTTAAAACCATTTTCTGTTATGTGCATACTTGCCAGCACTCTTTTTGTTTTAGCTTTAATAATAAAAATTACAGAGAGAAGAGACAGAAAGCAAGCAGAGATTAATAGGATCCAACTTCAGTGGCTTGATACTTTCTGAAATAAATCAACACGTAGGTCAAGAAAGCCACCATCTCATCTTGAAAGCATCAACCATAGAGCATAATGGGGTTTATGCATATGAAAGCAGGAGATTTCAAATGCCAGCAGCCGGCATAGTCAGTTAAGAAGAACAAACAATAGCACCCAACCCACCCTGAAGCACAGATTAAATGGAAGACCACAGATGCTTTAAAGGCTTGCCTAAAAGTCTAATAAATTTAACTTTAGTAAAATGACAATCTTTGATTTTTCGCTAGCGTTAATATATTTCTCTAAAGCCATTGCTTTAACAATACATAAGTATCCCATTCACTTAGCAGCAATGACAAATGTGTTTATTTATGCCTTACGGTTTTTTTTTTCTCATAGTAAAATCCATCAATTATAGCACCCCTAGGCATGTGCAAATAAAATTAAAGGCAGTCTTATGTTTACCCAAAAGCTAAGAATTAAAGTGAGGGCTGATTGGATACAAAATTCATACTGAAGTCAGGTCAATTTCATCATAATGTATCATTTAATCTCTTCTATTCACTGCAGCATGTCAAAAAATACCCACAACTCCCTAGAAGAGTTATGAGGTGGAGGTTCTAGTAAAACATAGTCCAAAAACAGTTTAAATACTAAAGGGGAAAAGAAAGCTTTTCATTCAATGTTTTAGCTGAAAATTTATGAACAATAAAATTTAGAAGAATGTTAATTAATTCATAAATGGGAAATGAACTCATCAGAAATAAGTGTAATGTTCCATGTCCCTGTATAAGACTCATTTCCAAATCTCCATCTGCTTCTCTTTTATTTTACTTTTTATTAATTATTATTATTTATTACAGTTTATTCACTTTGTATCCTGCTGTGGCCCCCTCCCTAATCTCCTCCCAATCCCACCCTCCCTCTCCCTTCATCTTTGCCCCTCCTCTAGACCACTGATAGCTGAAGTCCTCCCCTTCTATCTGACCCTAACCTATCAGGTCTCATCAGGACTGATTGCATTGTCTTCCTCTGTGGCATGGCAAGGCTGCACACCTCAGGGGGAGGTGATCAAAGAGCCAGACAATGAGTTCATGTCAGAGACAGGCCCTGCTTCCTTTACTAGGAAACCCACTTGGAGACTGAGTCTATGGGGTTTTAGGTCTTCTCCATGCATGGTCCTTGGCTGGGGTGTCAATCTCTGCAGGGCCCCCAGGGCCCAGATTTTTAGTTCTAACTCACCTACTTTAGATAACCCTTTTTTTCATCTCACAGATCAATTTTAATACTCCTGAACTTTGTAGATTTATAAGATGGTAAAAAAAAAAAAAAAAAAACCTATGTGATTAAATCAGCTGATATAAGTATATAGATTGTCCTCATCTCAGCATTTGAAAGGATTTACTACCCAAAGGAGGCTCCTGAAAGACTCTCTTCAGCAAAAAAGAAACTACACATGGCCTCCCTGTGTCTATCCCCAAATCATAAGGTCTTACATTGTTTGTTTCATATAGAGAAAAAAAAAAATCCTACCCCAGACAGTCCTTTTAAGTCTAGCCCAAGATGTTAGGTTAGACTTTTTAAAACCAACATTTGTTAAAACAGTCTTTAATAACACAAAGTTAAGGCATGTGAACCAATCTATGGTTCTGAAGGCCAGGTGTACCAGTCAAAAACTAGACTTATCTGAGAAGAGGGGACATTAGGCGAGGAATGCCCTTCATCAGATTAGCATGTCTGTGGAGCATGCTTAGGATTAATAATTGATGTGGAAAGGTCCACCAAGATCCCAACTCACTATGCAATGCCTCTTCTAGACACATGGTCCTGGATTCTATAAGAAAACAAGCTGTTGATCTCCGTGTGGAGATCCTGTCCCCTCCAGGTCTTTCTATCTCCACCTTCTTCCACAAAAGTCAGTGCACTCTGTCTAAATGGAGAGGGCCTAGACCCCCTATTCAGATGCAGCCCATAGGCAGCCTAGTCTCCTAGTGTTTCACTAGGAAGGGGAGAAGGGGCTGTCTTTGACATGAACTCAGTGGCTGGCTGTTTGATCACCTCCCCCTGAGGGGTGGGAGGGAGAGCAGCCTTGCCAGGCCACAAAAGAGGACAATGCAGCCAGTCCTGATGAAACCTGATAAGCTAGGGTCAGAGGAAAGGGGAGGAGGACCTCCCCTATCAGTGGACTTGGGGAGGGGTATGGGAGGAGATGAGGGAGGGAGGGTAGGATTGGGAGGAGAAGAAGGAAGGGGCTACAGCTGGGATACAAAGTCAATAAATTTTAAGAAATAAATAAATCCTTTAAAAAAGAAACTACTAAAAAATTTTAAAACTGTTAAAAATCAAAAGAAAGAAAAGAAGCTGAACAAACCTTGGGAAGCAAGCCAGTAGGCCTCATTTCTCTGTGGTTCATGCCTCTGCTCCTATCTGAGCTGGTACTCTAACTACCCTGGGAAACAGACTGTGATCTGGATATGTAAGCCAAATAACCCTTTCCTCCCCAGGCTTCTTTTAGTCATAACATTTACCACAATAGAAAGCAAACTGTGAGGTCAAGAAAGCATTCTTAAATCCCGTTTTTACATTGTGAGATGACACTGTCATACACTAAGTTCATTCATGAAATGTAGACAACAAATCTCAAGTTTTCAGCAAATTGACCTATTAACATTACTGTAAGCTTCTAGTGATATCATTTATATTCGTTATAGTAGTTCTGAAACATATGCATTATTATATGTAATTTTTATAAAATGAAGCTGAAGTTTCTAAAGATAAAGTAACCTGCTTAAGTAGCATAATTAGTAAGGGACAAAACAGACATTCATAAGCCGGCATTTGCTTCAAAGACTAAGTAGTCTCTTCCCTCGAGTATGCTTTTTCGTCTTACCAATTAAAAAGGAGGCAAATGGCTTTTAAATGACCAATTTAAATAAATCACCAGAAGCACATAATTATATAATCTTGGGTACAGTGGCACTTCATGAGTCTCCTTTATGCACTAGAAACTGTCTTCTATGTTACAGTGTGACAGACTAGTCTTATCTCCAGTCACTCAAAGCATACTGTCAATCATCTTTCCTCCAACCAAAATATGCTGCATTGTAAATGGTAAATTTTGATGGAATGTAGAAAGATTTAAGTCATATGCTTATGAATTTATAGAAAGATGGGAATCTATCCTTTTATTGCTTCATAAATCTCATTACTATATTTTTGAAAAACAGATTACCTGACTATTATTTTAAGTGTTCAATGTAAATTACCTCTATCCTAGCCAACTCCTTCCTTTGCTTTTTTTTTTTTTTTTTTTTTTTTTTTTTCTGTTGATTTTTTTTTATTTCCAGCAAGAGTGTCAGGGCAAGGCTTAAAATACAATAAAGTACTTTGTAGTATTGTTGGAAAGCCCTTAATTTACAAGTTACACAGTCAAAGCAGGAAAGATAATAATCACACAGAAACTTACAGTTGAAAATTATATTTGAGAAGGAAGAAGTTACTTTTAATTTACAGAGCAAAAGAGATTTAATTAGAAGAAATCTATTGAGGAAGATGAAAATGTATTATATACAGCAACAGAAAAATATTCTTGAAACAATAAAAGATTTAAAAAATAAAAATAATGAATGTTTCCATCAACTATTACTATAAAAATAAAAACCACTTGCATCTATACTTTAGCAACTTAAATTGCCAGTAAAGTCTGTTTAAAAAATATCAAAGTTGAAGATCTGAACCCTGGTGTAGTGATACAGCCTTATAATCCCAGTTCTGTGGGTTTGTAAGTCAGGAGGGGAGTTTGAAACCCTGTCTAGGCTATATAGTGAGACTCTCTCTCGAAAAAGACAAAACCATGAGATCTTAACCTTACACAAAGAATGTCAGGCAACTAAGGCATACTCAAACTGGGAGAAACAGTGGTTCCCAGGGACACACATACCAATTAGTTATCCAGGGCCAAATGGTTACCCTTTAACATGTAACATTATACAGATTAGGTTATTTTTAGGAATATATATGCATATAATATATATAATATATATGCATGCATATACATGTATATTACAACAGTTAACGAAAGAAGGGGGAGTTAGTATGACCTGGAGAGGATAGGAGCTCCACAAGGACTTAATATATCTGGACAGGAGTCTTATATGAGACTGTTTCTCCAACCAAGGACCATGTATGGATATAACCTAGAACCCCTGCTCGGAAGTAGCCCATGGTAGTTCAGTATCCAAGTGGGTACCCTAGCAAGGGGAACAGGGACTATTTCTGACATGGACTCAATGGCTGGCTCTTTGACCTGCCCCTCACCCCCCGAGGGAGGAGCAGCCCTACTAGACCACAGAGGAGGACTTTGCAGCCAGTCCTGAGGATACCTGATAAGCTAGGGTCAGATGAAAGGGGAGAAGGACCTCCCCTATCAGTGGACTTGGAAAGGGGCAGGAAGAAGATGAGAGAGGGAAGGTGGGAGTGGGAGGGAATGAGAGAGCGGGATACAGCTCAGATACAAAATTAATAAACTGTAACTAATATTAAAAAATAAAGAAAAAAAATCAGGCATCAATTTGAAAGAAAGCAAGAAGAGGTATATGTAAGAGTTTAGAGAGAACAAAAAGAAGTGGAAATTATATAATTATATTATAATCTGAAAAATAAAAGAAAAAAGTAAAAATAGAAATTTAAAAACTCACTGTTGGTGGGTATAATTTTATACATTCATGGTTTTCTTTCATCGCCTCTATAAAATTTGTACTATATCCTAAATTAAAATGCAGATAGTTTACCTTCATATTTAACTTACTAGCAAAACCAGTAGCTATTTCTAAGTTGTTGTGAAAATTCTAATTTTTGTTCCTTATTGAACAATATCTACATAGGTCCAATTTTGCTGGAATCATTATTTCCTATTAACTTCTGGATTCCTTCCCACTGAAGAGAGAAGTTGTACTAATTTTGCCAATATAGTTCCATGCAGGCTGGTGGAGTCAATCAATTAGAGCCCTAAGTTTGGGCTTTGCTTTAATTTTGTCATTGACTATAGATCTATTTTTTTCTCTATTATTCCAAGTGAGGAGGAAAACAGAGAGAGTTGAACTTCTCAAAAGCAAAAGCTAATTAAATGAAATTATTTACAGGCTGTTGTCTTTTAGCAAAATCCCTGCACATTCATTGACTGTTAAAAGGATATAGAGAAAACCAATAATGATGCTATTACCCTTGGTCAAAAAGAAACAATGGGAAAGCTCAAATGAGAGGTTATGCAGACAGTCAGACGTCTCCTTAGCCCTAATTTGGAGGATGTAGTATTCAGTGCATGCAGTAAAGAAAAGCAGTGAAACTCAGTCTATTTTTAAGGTAATTCATAGTGGAGAGATAAATGATATCATATTCAATCAATCCACAGTTGAACTTCATCAGAAATCTTTTCCATCTTTGCCTGGATCCTTTTCATCTGTGAGTTGGCTAGGTTGTACCTCTACAGGGAAGTGATCAAAGAGCAGGCACCTGAGTTCATGTCCTATCAGTGGACTAGGGAAGAGGAATATGGGGAGCGGAAAGAGTGGAAGGGTGGGACCAGGAGGAGATGATGGAAAGGGCTACAACCAGGATACAAAGCAAAAAAGTTGTAAAAAATAAAAAATACAAAAAAGAAAAAAATCTTTCTCAAAGTACTTTTCCATTTTTCAAGCTTAGGAACTTCTACAATCAAGTATACAGTGAGTTCCATCTTTGCTGTAAACTCACGATGTACCTCTATACTATGAAAATCTAGATCACTTTGTTCCCTGATGTCTTATCTCATACAGTTGCCTAATTGCAGGTATATGTGCATGGCAGATTTCTCCAACACATAATGAAAAGGCATTACAGAAATTCCCTCTGGAAATTAAAGAGAAATCCATGATCCCAAAACTTGGCATATTTCTTGGGATGGATGGCTACTTACACGGTGCGTTTTAAACCAATTACCCTGATGGTACTCCCAGGATGTGTTTGAATATCATCATGCTGCATTATTCTCAAGAGCCAGCCTTCATGCAGAATGAATGCATACACTCTCAAACAACAGATGCCTTAGAGAGGAGATGAGCCTGTCAGAAAGTATCTGCCACCTGCTTTTGCCTATCGTTATTCCCTTAATAGCTCTTTACCTGTGGGCATATTGAGCCACCAAAAAGAAGTGTCATTCCCCAAAGTACCAGCACGAAAGCAATACTTATGAGGTTGGCATCAGAAAGCCATCTGAACAGAATTTCCCAGGACACAGCTGCAATATGTCATTCTTGAAAATGCCATGTTAGTGGATATGGCTCTGGGAATTGACTTAATAACAATAATAACAATAAAAAGAGCCGGCACTTAGCAAAGAAAGCGTCTCTCACCCCAAAGGACCGACGAGTGCTTTGGAATAAGAAATGCAGTCAGCTGTGAGAAGGGTGATGGCACCTGGCACGGTCGTGGAAGGGAGCGTAGAAAAGGCTCGTCAGGGAGGACAGAACGACCTCCCAGCTGAACGAGGAACTTAAGCTTTTATTTTCCACATGCAGTGATATAACCTTGGATTTTCATCTCTTCAGCCAGGTGACAAAAATAGGCTTCTGTGTCCCACTTTAGGGAGAAACTATTGAGAGAAAATTGACCTTGTAGTTAGGGAGTCCTGCTTTAGAAAAGTATGAATCCCCATGAATCCCCATGACACAGTTTTTACTACAGAGGATCTCAGTGCAGCTGCCTGTTTGAGGAAGGAGGCTAAAATATGAGCCAAGTGGTCTCCATGTTAAAGAAAGTGGAAATGAAGACTGAATTGCTGGGTAATTCTGACCCTCACAGACCTTGTTCGCCGAAAAGGCGTCATCACTCCGGTTAATGGCTTTTTGATCTTTCTGAATGAAACTGTCGTTGTGGGAGCAGCTGGCTACTTAGGTTCATTTATCGCATCCGTGTACAGTCCTGGCTATAAGGATATAGTCTGTGTTTCCTCTCAAGAATATTTATGTGCAAACGGTTTATAGGAGTATTCTTTCATTGGGCCATGAATTGATATTTTCTTCTTAACATGTGCATGGCTTAAGCCAACTGGAGTTGAAATTTACTTTGATTTAGTATATACTACCTTCGTACCACAGTGACCTAGCCAGTTTGTCCTCCGGCTCTGTTAATAATCATAAAATAAGGACATTAAAAGCATTTGTTTAAGTTTTACTTCTTCCAATGAGTTTTAAGGCTATAGTATCTTATTCCATCACTTTGGGAAGAGGTAACTTATTTTTCTTCCCTGCCAAACTTTAATCTCATAAAACTTTTGAAAACCCCTCCAATGCTTCTTTTCCTCCAAGGATGAATTTTTATTATGAAATATGAGTTGCCACAGTGATAATGAAAGAAGCATCTGAAGTGTTTCCTTCCCTTAGCAAATGACTCCTAGGTGCCTGCAGACTAGTTCTTTTTACTGCCCTTCTATCGCTTTGCAGGGGTTGGTCTGGAGATCAGAAAGAGAAATTATAATGATAACTCACACTCCTGAAATAAAATATCCATGACACAATTAGAGTTGTCACAAACCTAGCCACCCCTAACCAAGACCTTCAAAATGAAAAATTCTTAAATCCAACACCTATGTTTTGAAAAAAACTTTGCCAGTAAAAATTATTATTCAGCAACCCCCAAACTTGAAATAACTCACACTTAAATACAGAGAAAATTTGCATTTCCCCCTTTTCTCTAGGAGTTAGGTGGTAAGTGATATCTATCCATATAGACGCTCTGCCAAAACTTCAGACCCTCAGGTTTCTTGTTATTGCTACAATTTTCAGTCCCAGCTTCTATCTTTAAGTTTGCTCCAGATTCCAAAGTATTATTTTAATGCCCTTTCCCTTTCCAAATAAGAACAAGAGAAAAGGAGGTGAGGAAAAAAAATGGGAGTACTTCCAAACTGAGCAACTTCCCAGCATTGCAAATGAGTTACATGCATACATCTTATAACTCAGAGTGTACACAAGAGACTTGATCTGGGATGTGTGGACTCATACATGAACATACCATATCAAACAAACCTCCTATTTCTAGGGAAATTAGAGAGAATAGACCCTGACCTGTGCCTACAGATAAGATGTTGACAACCGCTGCTCCAAACTCTCAACAAATTTGAAACCCAGTGCTTTACCTGGAAAATAGCAGCCATTAGTGAGTGAATCTCACACCATGAATTGATAAAGAGTTGAAGCAAATAATCCTAATGCTTGTACACACTCACACTAATTAACACTGCCGGGATTTTGCCAAGGAGTTTCGCAGGTTCTAGCTTATGTGGCCCTCATGCGAGCACCATTGAGGAGGTTCTGTTATAAGCTTCATTTAGCTGAAAATCTGGGGCGTGGGCAGAGGCGCTCAATAACCAGAATCAATTTACAGAGCTGGTAACTGGCAAAGCTGAGAGTCTCAGGTAGACATCAGCCCTTAAAGCCCCAGTTGCTTCCAAACTACACGTATTTTAAGATAGACAATGCAGAAATTTTGAGTGCTTTTCTTGTTGTTGAGACCAAGCTAGGGCGAGTTCATTGCTTTTCTAGTCACCAGCTATATGCTGTCTTCAAAAACAGTCATTTTTAAACCAACCAAACAAACAAATAAATAAATGTAAAACTATGATTTATCTTTATAAAAAATTCTCATAACAAACACTAAGATATTTCCATGTCGAAACAGTTCGTATTCCTATGGAAACTTCCTTCTAAGAAAGTTTTCAAGGTGAATATGCTTTAATTTGTTTATAGTACATGCTTTCTTTCCAGTCCTATATTTGGGGGATGTTTTTTGTTTTTGTTTTTGTTTTTTTCACTGAACTTAAAGATTGTAGAATTGAATGTTACTGTAAATAATTAACAGATTTGGTACTTCTATCTTGGCTGGTAAATGAAAATGAAATTATCACCACCAGTATCAGCCATCACAGTCAGTAGAGTACACGAACATTTTTACGTCACATTTAACTTATATTCTACAATATTGGATATGTTTCTCCATTGATTGTCAATCTTCACACTTACACATACATATACATACAAAAATATGATATACACATATATTTCATATTTTAAAAAATTATATGTTAAGAGAATTTAGTGATGTAGGCAAGTGGTTATATATTTTCTCTGAAATACGTTAAGTACTTAATAAATAAGTGTACAACTTTAACTCTCTTATTTAAACATCTAACAATTTTAAAAATCCGGAGGCTCACTATTTTAGCATGATACAAGGAATAAGAAAAGAACATATATTCTTTAATAAATATATATACATATATTTGTTTTGTTTGTCAACTTGACACAGCTGGAGACAGCTGAGAAGAAGGAAGGTCAGTTGATAAAATGACTCCGGCAAAGCAGCATATATGGAATCCAGGATTGATGATTGATGTGGGAATGTCCATCCCCACATGAATGGTGCTACCCTGGGCAGGAGGTATTAGCTTGTATAAGAAATCAGAGTGAACAAGCCATAGAGAGCAAGCCAGTAAGTATATTTCTCCATGGTTTCTGCCTCAGTTCCTACCTCTACTTCTGCTTGAGCCCTGCCCTGACCTCTCTTTACAGTGGACAATGATCCTAATATACAAAATAAAATGTTTCCACCCAAGTTGTTTTGGGGGTCATGATATTTTACTATATTAGTAGAAATCAAATAAATAAAATAATATTTAAATTATTTTAAAAATGAAAATACAATGTAAATGGAAGAGATGAAGTTGTGTGCGTATTTATTAAGTAGTTGGCTTATCTTTGAGAAAATACATAACCACTTGTAGATGTCATTCGAATCTCTTAACATAAATTTTTTAAAATAGTGCTTTAAATGTGTTTTGTCTTATACCTTTCAAACACACACACACACAAAAAAAAAAACCAAATATGGATAATCAAACTGAAAATAGGAACATCCCATCATCATTTGGTCCATCACTCCCATTTAAACATCAATTTTTAGACATTCTGAGCTCGCTACTTTAGTGTGATACAAGGAACAAGGTAGAACATGAGTGTTATTCCAGACAAGTTTATACAAATAAAAAAAAAAATTGCTAGATTTGAAACCATGGGCCACACTCACTCCCACCTACTTTTTATATTTTAAATTTTTATTATATTATATATTTTTATATTATATTTTTAGTTTTAAGGTTTTTTTTTTTGCTTTTTAGGCAAATATTTCCTAATGAGAAACATGAAAGTTTGCATCACACTTGTCCTTTCTAAGAGTTATGAGAAGCACAAGAGCATTCTGCATGCAAATTCATCAGTGCTACAGAGTAAAGTCAAAAGCAGACTCACAACAGTTTCACAAAGTAGAGTGAAACAAGTCTCTGTGCCATATTTTTATAGCATTTAACATATTGCTTGACTTGCACTCCAGGTACTAATGAACTTCCACATTGAATTTTTGTGAGCAACTGAGTTGTGAGTGTGTACATACATACACACAAACACACACACACATAACTGGGGTAACTGCATATTGTATCTGTTATTTACATACAAACACACATACACACAAGCACACACATCACTAGGATACTGGAAATGTTTTGGCTACTATTTATACTTACACATGCATATACAAACATACACATCCCTGAGATGACATATCTTATCTACTATTTGCAATTGGCCATGTTTGCATTCCTACTCGCCACAGAGAAAAGTATCAGCATTAGCTATGTTTTCCAGAAAAACATGTACACCTTTTCAACCTCCCTGCATCCCTGTTCATTTTTCCTCGCTTAGGATGTTTTTATTCACACTCTCACCTTTTAAAAATAACAGCTAAACATCAGACCAAGCAGATCACACTAATAAATTCAGATATCTCTTTTCTTACTTATTTGAAATTGCTTTTACTTCCTTATTCACCCCAGAATATACTCAAATTATCAAATCTGGATTTACTTTTTATTATAGTTCTTACATCCATTTACACACACGAACACACACATCATTGAGATAGTGTAAGTATTTTATCTGCTGTATGCTAGGATTATGAGAAGATTTGGGGTTTTTTTTTCTTTTTTGAGAACATGATAAATTAGAAATAGAAAGAAAACTTACATTTGAAATGGGTCCATCCCAAATGCATCAAAGGTAGGATTAAATGACGAAGGCCCTATCTGTAAAGTATTTAGCAGACAGTACAGAGAAATATCTCCATGAAATTGCCATAAGCAGAATTTCTGTGCAGAAAAAAAAAATATAAACCATTTTGTGAAAGATATATTTAACAAATAAAAATCAAGACTTAATTAATGAGCAGTTAAACTATACTGAACACAACTGGAGAAAATGTTGTAGCTACATGTAACAAAAACAGCAGTCACAATGCTAAAGGTATTTTATAGATAAAGAAAATCTAAAAGAAAAAAATGGGCAAAGGCATGTACAAGAACTTTAAAAAGCAAAAATTCAGGTGACTCGAACTTTTGAAACTTTGTCAATGAAAATGTTAAATAAAATGTTAAAATGTTCATGCCTTTAATCCCAGCACTTGGGAGGCAGAGGCAAGCAGATCCTGGTGTGTTCAGGGCCAGCCTGGTCTACAAAGTCAAGTCCAGGACAGCCAAAGCTACACAGAGAAACCCTGTTTTGAAAAACAAACAAACAAACAAACAAACAAAAAACAGTAAGTGTTGACAAAAACAGAAGAATCAACTTTGATGGGTGAGGGTGTGAAGTCTTCCCAGCAGTGAGGGAGACAGCTTAATGGAAACATTTGTTGCTCTCCACTTCATCCTAAGTACTTGCCTTAGGTAAACTTTACCCAAGTGTGTTTCACTGTTCTCAACAAATCCCTGAGAAGTAACTTCAGTGTGAGAAGCTGCATTTTTGTCGCACAGACTAAGAGGGTGTCTTCATCATGGCAGGGGAAGCATGTGGCTGGGGCTTGCCACTGTCTCTCATCCTACCAGGGACAGAGAGCAAAGAAGAGAAATGTTTCCGCTCAGCTCCATTTCTCCTCTCTCCCTTTTTATTCAGCGGGGGGCCCTGAGCCCAGGGGATTATGCTGCCCACATTTAGATGGGTTTCCCTCCCTCAGTCAGTGAACTGTAGAAATGCCATCTGACACTACAAAGTTGTACTTTATCTCAGCATTTATTGATCCTGTCAAGCTGACACTTATAATTTGCCATCCCAGATACACGTATGTGTTTATCCTCACACATTGCAAATCCTCATGAGACAGGCATCCATGAATGGATACCTGGATGAACAGTAAAAGGACATAAAAATAAAGTACTGTAGCACATGGACACGTGGATGAACCGTCAATGGGCAGGAAAATGAAGCTACTGTAAGTAAAAGAAACACCAAGATTAATCTTACACAAAACCGAACAAAAACAATAACAAACCAGAGAATGCCCATAGTGTAATCTCAGTTACATAAGGGTTAAGAACTGAGAAACCATCCCATTTTGCTTTTAGCTGGTGTAGTGTTCTATTTTTAACATGAGTGGTATTTTATGCACATTAAGTTAGCACCTACTTGTTAAAATGTTTTATGTTTTTATCAGTATATGCGGTTTATTTACTACTGAAACCTTTAGGTTGATCTGAGCTGCTCTAAGCTATCAATATGATATCACACATGGTACTTAGCAGTTTAACATAAAACCTACATGCATTTCCCTTACTGTATTATCATACAGAACTGTATAAAGAGAACAAGAGTAAATGAGGTTGATTTTTTCATATTTGTTTGATCTGTCTTAAAAGAAATAAAATTTATAGGTATAACTAAAGCCTAAAGCTACCTCTTCATCAATTTTTCTTCATCTATTATTCACCCCTAATGGAACCATAAATGTGTTTGAAACTAATCAGTATCCTTGGGGTATATTTAACTACATTAATATGTATATAGACTACATATATACTTTACTGTTTTATAAACAGACTGTGTTACCTCAAGCAAACTATTGTATCATAGCTACATTAACTTTAATCGTTTCAAAATTATGGGTTTGGAATTTATTTATGTTGGCACTCCTACATTTTGCTTTCCATCTAAACTTCTAAAAAAATATTTTATTGCATTCTTGAAATATAATATAGTTTACCCCCTTACCAGGGGATGTTTTACTTAATTTTCAAATAATGGAGCTTCATATTTTTTTTACATGTGCCTCCATGCATCAAGAAGTGAGAATACAATGAAGATAACATATTTTGAAATCCTAGAAAATCTAAATGAAGTTTAAATGTCTCATAGTCTCATCACTAGAAAGGAAGGCCTCATGTATCTTTATTCCAATCTCCCCTTTTCATATAAATACAGTGACTAGAAAATGGTGTGTGGCATTGTGGGAAACATTCCAGTGTCGTTGTTTTCAGTGGTCACAGTGACCTTGCCCTTGCAGATATTGCATAGAGTATAAAAATAAGTAATGATGTGGCAGAAAAGGTTACTGCTAGGGTTTCCTCCTTTGAAGATGGTGGAACTGAGAAAGGAGATTAATACACTCTTAACTCCTACGATTCTATTCTCTGTTTCAGATATGTAAAAGTACTGCTATCTGTAAACCCAGGCCAGGCCAGCCTTGTTGGGGATTATGTAAATGATAAAGCACTTCCATAAGATATTTGTGATAGTTTCTGTCTTCTTCAAACAATATTGAAGCCTTGTGTTTGTATATTGCAGATATGGCTGTTGTTGCCTTTTATATCTGCTTTTTGGTTATGACCAGTGATTCTTAACACCACAGAAACTTTCACCTGTAGCATAACAAGGTTCTTTTGTAGAGATGAGTAGGTAATTTTTAAGACTTCTTTCTCATTCCAGAATACATCCACTTTCACATAATCTAATCTCATCCTGGCCTCCTCGGTTAGTTATCGTTTGTTGAGTTCCTTACATACTTGAGTGTGTCAGCAGCTTTCAATCAACTGACTGACTTTGTCTTGCCCAAAATTCCTGTCTGGAAGCTCAGTCCCACTGTGATATTATTTGCAAAGCAGATGTGACATAAGAGAAAAGCCCTTGTTACCAGGATTGATGTATTATCAATCAGGCACCTCCACAGACAGCTCCAGGGTACTTGACAAAATAACAGGCACCTCTACAGCCAGTCCCAGGAACCTGGTGACAGCAGGACACGTCATAACCAGCTTAACACAAGAGAGACACTGTTATGCCTGCCGCAAAGCACAGGTCCTCTCCTTGCACATGCTCTGGGTCGCCTTGTAAGGGGACCTGTTCCCTTCCCCCACTCACTCTTTCCTGCCATCCTCACACAGGAGCTGCTCTGTGTTTCCTTTCTTAGTAAACCTCTCACTGTGAGACCTGCCAAATGGTGTGACTCAATGGATTTCCCCACCTAAATTCCAACATAGTGCCCATGTAGAAGAGATGTCCAGTGCGTAGCCTGAGCCTTGCCTCCATATGAGGACATATTAAGGCCACATACAGTAAGAATTTGTCCTTTATCAAGCATGAAATCTGGTGCCTTTATTTCAAACTTCCTTCCCTCCAGAACTGTGTTAGCTTTCCCTTGCTGAGACAAAATACCCGAACTAGGTCTTATAAGGGGAATCTCCTTTGCCCATTGTTTTAAGGTTTCAGCCCACAGTCATTTGACACTACTCTGTGGGATTGTGGTGTTAGAGAACATCATAGTTGAGCATACTGTAGAGCAGATGTCTCCCCTCATTGTGGCTAAGAGGTAAGAATGGCAGCCAGGTTCCAATAGCTCTATGCTAATTAGCTTTATGCCAATGTGACAAAATACCTGTGTAAACAAGAAAATTAAAAAAGAAAGGGTTTGTTTTACTCCACAGTTTCAGGTTTCAGCTCATAACCCCATTGCTTTGAGCTTACAGTGAACCTAAATATTATGGCAGTGAATATGGGAATGAGCGAAGTTGTTTGTGAACACAACTAGGTGAGCGAAGCTGTTACTTTGCAGACACAGGAAGCAGAGATGGCAGGACAAGAAACAGTTTCCAAAGACTTGGCCCTAGAAGCTAATGTCTCCAATGAAGTCCCACCTCCCAGAGGGTCCATCATTTCCTAATGTCCATCCAACTATAACGCCATCAATGGATTGATATATGAGGTTATAACCATGATGATGTAGATACCTCTGAACACTGCTGAACTGGGGAGCAAGCATTCAACGCATGAACTTTTTCAGGACATTTTAGGTCCAAACAGAAACAAATCCCTTCAAGAGCATGAAAATAGACCTAGCTTTATTGGGTCCCTACTCTGAAAACTGTAAAAGCTTCTCAAGGCTTCAACAGGTGGATTTCAGGGGATCTAGAAAACTCTAGAAAGAACCGTAAGAAATTACTATATATTGATACATGGAAGGCCAGTATCACCTAGGCCTAGGTCACCTCTGACACAGATAGCCATGCCTTAACACTGTGGAAGACCATCAGAACCTACTGTACTTTCGTTGAAGCAAATAGCCATGCTGTACTTGGAAAGCCAAGAATACTGAAAGTATATTTGGCACACTCAGACTAAGCCTCTTCTACATCTGACAGTATGAAGAATAAACGTTGGCAGATACATTTCAGTTATGATAGGAATTTTCTGACAGCTTTCCTCTCTATTGCTCATAAAAAGATGACTTAAATGAACTAATGTCAGGTGGATTAGTAAGATTCTCATCCAACTGACAGAAGATTATGTCTGTGTAGCTCCTTTAAACTCTCAATATTAGTCTGAAAATCAGAAAAAAATGTCTTGGTTTAAGATTTACTGTTTCTTTGTGAATAATTAACAGTTGGTCAAATTTTGGAACAAAATGGTAGAGTCCAGTCAGTGTAGCAGCAAGGCTACCAATGAATCAGGGCTATGGGTTGTGTGCTTTTGTAGTTAACTTCTAAACTTTGTTATAGTTTGCTTTTGGTTGATGTGGTAAGCACTGACCAGAACCAAGTTGGGGGAGGAAATGATGATTTGGCTCATAGACTACAGTCTTTCATAAAGGGAAATAAAGACAGAAACCTGACTTTCAAAAGTAAAGCAGAGATCATGGAAATCAAGAACATGCCCAGCAGACAGGCCAATCTGAGGAAGGAAGCTCTTCAGTTGGAGAGTCCTACCTTCCAGCTGTGTCTACTTCAAGACACATTCATAAAAAAATATCAAGCAAATCTATAGCTCATAACTGATTTAGACAAAAATGAAATATTACCAGCCAGTATCTTTAGAAAAGATTTTCCAGTAAAACATAATTGTGGAGGGGATTCTAAGATGGGGCAACTAGTGTGTACCAGTTCTAAAGGGCAGAGGATCCCTGGGCAGCTGAAGCCAGAGCATTGATGTTCAGGTTTCCCGGGCTAGAGGGAACAACTTGTGAGCTGGGACAGAATGGATCCAGCCCCCTGTGAAAGTCTCTGGGGTCTGAAAGTGGTGAACTATCCACCCCTTGAACTATCAGCTGCACCACCTCTTGCTCAGGTGGTCTCACAGCAGCTGCTGCAGCAGTGAAGAGTACATAACCCCAGGTACAGGGTGCCTCCTTACTCTAAGGCCAAACAGGAGACCCAAATCTAAGAGTAGAAAACTGTGGACTTTGTGACCTTACCTCATAAGCCTGCAAAGTGAGTGCATTCAGGCCCTCTGTTCTCAGCACAAGGGCCTGCCAGTGAGTACACCTGCAAGAGAGTTCATAGAGAAACCCAGATCTGGGGTTCTATGCTAGCTACCAGTCATTAGATTCCTCCAACCCACACCCCCAATGTGTGCAGCATAGTAATCCCAGGGACAGCATTCTCAACATTAAAGCCCCTGTTCTGTGGGTCTCGGAGTGGAGGCAGGGAAACAATTTCCAGAAACAATTCCTGGAGCCAAGATGGTGCAACCCAGACAGAGCTGAGGACTTTGAACACAATACCGAAACAGGCCTGTGAGTCACTGAGCCATTCAGGGCACATGTGCACAAGCACTTCTCTGGCTAACCAAGGCGTAGCAAGGTACCTGCCTGAGTGCTTCCTCCCTCAGCTGCATCTGAAACACCAACACCAAATCTAAAACCTGTGGAACTCATCCATATTCCTGAAGAATACTGCAGACCTCAAAGCCAGATAGACTCAGTCCGACTCCAGAAACAAACAGCATAGGCTAGGGATCATCAGATGGCTAAAGCCTGACATAAGAACACAACCAAAAAAATCAGGACATCATGGCTTCACTGGAAACCCCCAAAATTAGTGGATAATGTAATTCATTGGAATCATAGGAAAATGATTTAATATCAATGTTTATCCAGTTATTAGAGACATATAAAAAGGAAATGAACAACAACAAAAAATAGGTGCCACCATGGAAAGACAGGCATACACATTCAAACACATGTAAGAAATAGTGCAAGATATGAAAACAGAATTAGAATCAATAAAGAAAACACAAACAAAGAAAACTCTGGAGCTGGAGAACTTAGAGAAAAGATCAGGAACCACAGAGGTAAGCATCACCAATAGAATATAAGAGATGGAAGAGAGAATCTCAGGTGGTGAAGATACAATTACAGAAATTAATACATCTCTCAAAGAAAAAATCTGATCAGAAAAGTTCCAAACACAAAACACCCAAGAAATCAAGGATGCCATGAAAAGATGAAATCTAAGAATAATAGAAAATATTATAGAAATAGACAAAAAGGAAGATTCCAGGCTCCAAGGTCAAGAAAACACTTTCAAGAAAATCATGGAAGAAAATTTCCCCAACTTAAAGAGAGATGTCCATAAACATACAGGAGACTTAAGGAATATCAAGTAGAGTAGGCCAGAAAAGAAACTCTCATGTTGCATAATAGTCAAAACACTAAATCTACAGAACAAAGAAAAAATATTAAAAGCAGAAAGGGAAAAAGGCCAAGGAACATATAAAGGTAGACTTATCAGAATCACACCGGACTTCTCAACAGAAACAATGAAAGCCACAAGGGCCTGGGCAGATGTCATACAGATTCTAAGAGAACACAGATGTCAAACCAAACTACTATACCCAGCAAAACTTTGAATCAACATAGATGGGGAAAATAAAATATTACATGACAAAGCTGTTTAAGTTTAAATAATATCTACACAGCAACCCAGTTATATAGAAGATATTAGAAAGAAAATTCCAATATAACAAAATAACTCCACCCAAGAAAACACAGGACGTAGATAACTTCACAACAACAAAATAAAACAATCAAAAGAAAACAAACACACACATACACTATCAACATCAACTCCACAATAAAAGGAACTAATAGTCATTAATCACTATTATATATCAACATCAAAGGAATCAACCCTCCGATTAAAAGACACAAACTAAAAGAATGGTTGTGGAAACAGGATCCAATATTCTGCTGCATCCAACAAACACACCTCTGCGACAAAGACAGAGGCTACCTCAGAGTAAAGAGGTAGAAAATTTTTTTTCAAGCAAGTGGACCTAGAAAACAAGCTGGAGTAGCTATCAAAATATCTAGTAAAATAGACTTTCAACCAAATTAACCAAAAAAGGAGGGACATTTCATTCTCATCAAAGGAAAAATCCACCAGGAGAACATCACAATCCTGAACATCTATGCCCCAAATACAAGAGCACCTGTATTCATAAATGAAACATTATTAAAGCTGAAAGCACACATCGATACCAACACCTTAATAGTGGGAAACTTAAACATTCCATTCTCACCAAAGGACAGATCATCTAGACAGAAACTAAATAGAAAAATAATGACACTTACAGAGGTACTAAATCAAATGGACCTAATAGATGTCTACAAAACTTTCACCAAAACACAAAAGTATATACCTTCTTCTCAACACTCCATTGAACCTTCTCCAAAACTGACCACACAGTCGGGCACAAAGCAAGCCTCAACAGATACAGAACATTGAAATAATCCCTCCTATCCTATCAGACCACCATGGCCTAACACTAGACCTCAACAACAATAGAAATAACCAGAAACCTACATGCTTGGAAACTAAACAACTCTACTCAACAGCAAGTGGTCCAGGGAAGAAATTTAAAAAAAGAATTTAGAGACTTCCTAAAATTCAATGAAAATGAAGGCGCAATTTACCCAAACTTATGGGACAAAATGAAAGCAGTGCTAAGAGGAAAGTTGATAGCACTAAGTATCTTCAGAAAGAAGTTTCAGATATTTCATATAAGCAACTTAACAGCACACATGAAAGCCCTGGCGGGGGGGGGAAAGCAGACACACCAAAAAAGAAGTAGACAGTTGGAAATAATCAAGCACAGGGCTGAAATCAATAAATTAGAAACAAATAAAACAATTCAAAGGATCAATGAGACCAAGAACTGGTTCTCTGAAAAACTCAACAAGAAAAACCCTTAGCCAAACTAACTAAAAGTCAGAGAGAAACTACCTAAATCAGCAAAATCAGAAACAAAAAAGGGGACGTAATGACAGACACTGAGGAAATTGTGAGAATCATTAGAACTTACTTCAAAAGCCTATACACCCAGAAAATTGAAAATCTAAATGAAATGAACAATTTTCTTGATAGATTCCATTTACCAAAGCTAAACCAAGATCAGGTAAATAGATTAAACAGTCCTATATCTCTCAAGGAAATAGAAGCAGTCATCAAAAGTCTCCCTGCCAAGAAAATCCCAGGGCCT
>REGO01001080.1:260854-271898 GCA_010120015.1 Rhombomys opimus
AAAAAAAAAAAAAAAAAAAAAAAAAAAAAAAAAAAAAAAAAAAACCTCCTCGAATTAACCCGCAATTTAAAACAATTCAAATAATTTGGTTGTTTTCTTGTTTTATTATTTCTATGATTTTATGAGTATTGCTTAATTGTTGGTAGAGTTGTTTTCTCTGTGTACCCTATTAAAGTTCAGTATTTCACAAGTATCTCTGTTATTAGTAATTAATTCTAGAACATGCATAACATCTTAGGCTGTATCCATTTCAACCTATGTTTTCACGGTTCCCTGTTTCAACTTAAAATACTCAGATGCTCCTAAGTCTGAGATATAATATTAGACTTAGCATCCTAATAAATCCATCACAAGTAAAAAGTTTCCTAAATCAATGGTGCCTTTAACAGGAGCCAACCTGGAAAAAAAGAAGTTAACAACCCAAGGTTGTCTACAATACCAGCTGCCATCACTACCAAGGTTTAAGTTCAGCTTCTACTAATGCCATGCTTAATGCAGCCTTCACCTCATTCTCAAGACAAAAATTATATGTCAAACCATCGTTAGATGGAATTATATCTAAATAATCATTCTACTGAGACACAAAGAGCTAACCCAAATGTCACTCTAGTCAGATTATACAGATATTTTGAGGGGGGTAGTTATTAGTAATGGTCCCTCCCTACCCCATACCTCCCTTCCTCGCTTTCTTATTTATAGCTTTATTGACATATAATTTACATTGGATAATTTTTACCCATTGTATATGTGTAGGTCAATCAATGTGTTGAATTGCATAGTTCTCACTATGAGCAAAGCCCAGAACAGCTCCATTGCCATAAAACATCCATTCCACTCTCTTAAGGCAGCTGCCTCCTCTGACCCTGACCCAAGGTGCATAGGATAGCAATCGGTGCTTTTTTTTTTATGATGTTAGGCCAAGCCTTTGTGTGTTGTAGACTGTATAGACGTGTGTGTGTGTGTGTGTGTGTGTGTGTGTGAATTTTAGTTTACATTGAAAAAGAGAGACAGAAGGTAAGTTGTAAGGAAATAAAAGACTAGCTAGCAGCAGGGTTTTTGTTTGTTTGTTTGTTTGTTTGAGAGCAGGATAACAGTTATGCTGTGAAACTCAGCTGCTCCAGAAGTCAATGGCTCTTTAGGTGCTTCGCCATGAACACTGTTCATATTGTTCCACTCTTCTCTCAGGATTTATTGACGTTCTTGTCACCCTTCTTTCGGGGTGCACAGAAATAATCTCCCTGGAAAATATCACACAATTACATTTGCCTATTAACTAATGAATTACTGTCATGTATGTTATGACTTTAATGTTGTTTTGGCCACTTCATTAATAGCTCTCCTTATATTGCTTCATTTAAATTTCCACACAACCCTATAACAAGATACTTTTGGCTACAGACCAAAGGCTGAGATAGAAGAGGTTTAATACTGTCCTGGGGGCACACATAAAGGGACGAATAATCCTACCGTTGTGTTCTTACTTAATCCCCAGTGCTGCATATTTAACAGTTGGGCATGGAGGCAATAAACTTAGCATATAAGCTCAGAAGCATTGGTCTAGCTTTTATTTTCTATGGATTATACTCTCTACTACTAACTTTTAAAGCGTCAATAGGGCTTTCAGATTCCCTCTCATTATCACCATTATATTATTAAAACGCAAGGTTTACAGTTCTTGCAAAGAATTTTGTACGGTGTCTGCAATCCCCTCATGGTATTGCTGTCTTCATGTTCATTTCTATTGTGCCATGAAGGTGACATATTTTACAAGTCAAATCTCCTTCTGGAAGTTAATCTTGATTTAATTCAATAATCCTGGAAAACCATTAAGGCTAAAATATCAGCGCTGTCACCAGGTTACTGTCAGGAAGCATATCTACTATAAAACTATGAACATTCTGGGGCAGTTGTGAAACACTAATCTTCACTTCTAGACCTGCCATGCCACAGGTGTTCTCCAGCTCAAAGTCTACCAAATCTAGAGACCTTCCCATCCATGAAAATATTTGCATTTGCATCAAATATCAGAAGATGTCCATCAATGGCAGACAGTTTGTATTTGAAGATAGGCTTATTAGAGTACCGAATTAAAAATTCCTGGAGAATATTATATTAAAAAAACCTTTATTTGGCTTTTGGATAGCATGTGTTTGCCATTTCTAATTCTTTCCTTCTCTTCTTACACATCCAAATCTAGACTATAAATGTTAAAATGGTTTGGAGTTGTGGGAAAAGGCTATAAGTAGTCACAGTGAGAAATCCAATGCAAGATGCTGTGGTTTATATGTGAAATGTTTTTTTTTTCCATGAAGTCACATGCAAGAACACTTATTCTCCAACTAGCGATGCCATTTAAAGATGTTGTAGAGTCTTTCCAAGGTAGAGCTCTGTAGAGCGACATGGGTCACTGAGAGGAGTGCAGTGGACATGAAGGTTTATAGTCTGACTCTGCTTTGTGCCCTGTGTGCTGCCTGCAGATGCAGGAAAGCCTACCATTTTTCCCTGGGTGTGAGTCCCTCTAATATCCCCATCGTGATAGAATATACCCTTTCACATTGCAAGCCAAGTACTCGGTCCTAATGACAACAAAATCACCAATACATAATGTCCTTCAAAGTTTTGAAAAATGACTTGACAAAAACCTTCTGTTGGAATGTCAATCAAGGTTATGCGACGATATAATGAATTTATGACGTGGGCATGAGAACATCTGGTGTTTTCTTTCTCAGGAAGGGATTTGGAATGGCAACAAATATGAGAAGGAAGATGGGAAGGCCTGTGGCCTTCCTCAGTTTCTAGAAAGCAGTTATGGTAAGTAATGTTTTCCTGCCTAACACATTTTTCTGAGGACAAATAACTTGTGTGTTTTTTTTTTAAATAACCTTGAACATACTGGTTTGTGAAGCAGACTTCTTTGCTGCACTATAAACTCATAAATCTGTTATCAAAGGAGCTGTAATAATAAAAATGAGCCTTGTCATGTAAATTGCACTCAGGTGCTCAGCTTTCTTGAGTCCCCTCTTCTCCTGCTTCAGTTTTTCTGCCATTAATCAGAAGAGGCAACTTGGCCAAGCGTTTCCACGACAGGAGCTCAGTTGCTTTTAATAAGTTCCTTACTCTCATTGTGAACTAAGATAAAAAACAGGATAACATACTGATGGCACACATTTTGTTCGGTTCCCCAAACATTTCTAACAAATATAAATAATAAAACTAAGGCAAGGACTACTTAATTCAGCAAAATTATATTACAGTTTAGTCTAACTTTAAAAAACATTTGAAGGTACTAAAAAAAAAAAATCCTATTTGAAGAGCAATGTAGCCATGCATTCTTTCCATTGCCTTAAACCTATCACCTTGCATATTCAGCTAACCTTTGAGAAGCATAAAACTATTTATATAAGAAAAAGAATTAAAATTACCAAACAGAATATTTCCTTCCAGTATAAATCAGCTCAGTACTTATGAACTCCATTTTAATAAGTAAATTTGTTCAATATGCATATCAAACTCCAATGTTAATTAACCTCTTTCTAGAAAGTCCTGAATAATAAAATTCAAATAGAGCTTAAATTATAATTTATATGAAATTTGATTGCTATTTTGATAAATTATTTCTACACAATGACTTGCATTTTAATTGTAGAGCAATGATTCTATGTGACCAAAATCTTAGCAGTGGAATTTTTCACTGGGACATATAAGCCAATAAGAAATAAACTTTAGTTAAAGGTACTAGGTTTAGGATAAACCAACTCAAAGAATAAAAAAAAAATAGCTGGAGATAAAACAAGATAGAGTCAGGGAAAGAAAGAGAGTTAGAGATGAAGAAATACTATTGAACTGTGGGCCTGGGACAAGGCAAAAATGTATTATACTTTTTCTCACCTTTGAAAAGAGCTAGGGAATTAGCGAAGCGCCCAAGGCTGTGATCCTTCTCTGGTGTACCCTAGAACTGGGGTATAGGCAGCTACCAGTAAAAACCAGGGAAGGGAAAAATAAGAAATATAAAAGAATGGTGCATAACTGAAGCATAGACTATGACCCAGCCCAGTAGCTACTTGCCTCAAAATATTAATGAAGAGATAAAAGTGAAATGTTTCTACCTTGTGATTGATAATTTCATGCTTGATGAGGCTTTTGAAAGCTAAGTTTGATTGTCAACTTGACACTAGAGGGAAGAAGGAACTTCAGTTGTGGAAAACACCACATTGGTGTATGGGTGTAGGGAGCTAACTCATCCCAAGATCTTCTCAGGGGCCCTAAAGAAAGGACAATGGGGACTATAGTTTGGTGTACTTGCTCAGGAGTGGACTTGGAAAGGCTGGTCTACGGATGGGGCCAGTGCCTTGAAGGAGTCAATGTTGGGGTTTCTGAAGACCACTCATAAGGCCAGTGTGTCTGAGGTATCTCATGCTCAGACACTGTCTGTCTTAGCTCTCTGCTGACCTTGGACATTTTACTACTGCAAATAGTACATATGGTGCTATGCTTTTTAAATAAATAGGCTTGAAATAAGTCATCAGCTTATGTAAGACCTCCTGGTCCCCACTATTGTGTTTGCCTTGTTTCTCATCCTTGTTCCTCCCTCTGAACACCTTGCCTTTCGCTGCTCTTATTCCTGTGGGTTCAGATCATATGGGTATATGTCTGTGGGGCATTTTCTTGATTACCAATTGATGTAGCAGGACCCGGCCCCCTGTTAGTATGACATTCCTAAGAAGATCAGCCTTGGATGTACAAGAAGCTCGCTGAGGAAGCCAGAAGGATCAAGCCAATGAGTAGTGTTCCTCCATGGTCTCTGCTTCAGTTCCTGCCTCCAGGTTCCTTCATTAAGTTCCTGCCTTGGCTTTCTTAGATGATGGACTATCAACTGCCAGCCACAATAAACCCTTTCTTCCCCAAGTTGTTTTTGACTGTGGAGTTTATTACAGAAACAGAAAGCAAATAGGACATACCCTCACAAAAGTTGTCTCTAAACAATGGCTACAAACGTCCAGGGTCATGAGGTGGTGGAGAGGGTGTGAAATGTGCTGGTGTATTGCCGATGTGATAGGTAGGGATTCCAGATATAAACAATGTGTTAGTTTGTAGGCTTTTTGAATCCAGGGGTCTTACAAGCTAAAAATCCCTAGAATGGCTGGACTGGCAGTATAAGGCACAGACTGACAATGGAGAGGCAAAGGCAATAATAATTACAGCAGCAGTTCTCAAACTTTATCAAACAGATAACTAAGATACATGCTTTATTTAGTATGTCTGGGGTTAGCCCTAATATTCTGCATTTCAAACAAACTTCTTCCTAGTTCATATAACACACTGTGAATAACGAAGTAGAGAATAGAAGCAATTTTTAGGAATAAAAATAAGTCAGATTGTCTTGGCAATGAGTATGGAGCAATATAAACAAGAGGACAGTGTGTCAGCTGCACTGGGTTGTACAGGCAGATCTCAGTGCTATACAGATCTGATCATTGTGACCTTCTCAATGGTTCCTGCTTTCTATGGGTAGTCCTAATAACTGAACTATAACATAACATAAATTATGCTTCTGTATACTTCTCTACCAGGTAAACTATCATTGAATAACACATATGCAGACCAGAATTATGTTAATTAATATGAAATATTTATAGCATTTCATTAAACTTTACAATTCCTCATAAATACTATCATTTGATTTTAATCACAATTCTTGTAGGCCCTAGGAAAATGTCTGAGTTGTTAAGAAAGGAAATTACATAGAGCCTAACATAAAAAAGACACCCAAAGTAAAGGATGCTTTTTCCATTAACCTTCAAAGTAACTTAGCTATGAATGAGATCAATACGTAATGTCTAGAAAGAAGATTAGAAGAAAGAAGGGAGCAGCAGGAAGAATTCAACAGTATGCAGGCTCACCCAAACATGTGATACAGAGGGCACTGTTGGAAAGTAGGTAAATAAATGTAATGACCCAAAGGTACAAGAGTGATGAATCCATGGTATCTATGTACCCATCAAATGCCAGTCACATCTATGCAAGCAATAGTCTCCTTCAGAACGCATCATATAAAATGCAACAGCACAAAGCACTGCAGAACGAAATGTGAAACACAAGAAGAGTTGCCACTGTAACAAGGGAAATCACATGTGCATGGAAAGGCCTGCTTGTGTGTTGTAACTTGGCTGGCATCTGGGATTTGATTTTCTAACTGCTCCTAATGGTGACGAGTCACTTACTATGCTGGGCACTGTCCCTTACGTTCTGCTAGGCAGAAAATATGGCTGTGTGGCATCACAGCTCCTATGGGAAGTAAACGTGTCCGCTGCAGCTCTAACAGGGGGAGTTCTTTAACAGTTCACACCTGACTTCCCTGAGTCTGTGCCCCGTGGCCACCTTCCCATTGCTGACTTTGCTCAAATCCTTTTATTATAAAAGATCATAACAATAACTTTGACTATTCATTCTGTGAACTTCTTTTATTTGCTAATCAAGGAATATTAAATTATATTATTACCACAGTTACCTGAGATAATCAACTTTGAAGAAAAAAAAACTATGGTTTATTTTGGCTCACAATTTTGAGGGTTCTGTGCGTGATCCGTTGCACTGGGCCTGTATTTGGACATAAATGTGAGGATGTATAGCAATGCAACACAATCAATCAACTAACCAATAACAAATTAAAGTGAAAAGAAAGGTACTAGAAGAATGTAATAGAATCTTCCCTCTGCTCAGGCCCGTTCTCACAGGTACATACAGGCACTCTACTGGTAAGGAACTAGGAGCCAGTCAGATCTCTGGTAGGCAGCTGGTAGGCAGAGGGTGTGCAGACAGATATTAACTATGGCAAACTAGCCCTCACCTTTCTCCCCAGCCAGTAGCAAGCCCCTGCCAGGGGTCTTCTGACAAATTCAAAGCCAGATCGGAGCACGTTTACACAAAGGTTTTTGTGCCTATCAGTTGTGTTGCTTTTTTGGAACTAACCAATCCTAAATTAGGAGAAGACCTCTCCAGAACCCATAAGACCCCAAGCTCTGGAGGAGCAACCAGGCTTTCTGAGTCTTTGGGCCCTGAGTCTTCTCTCACAGGAAAAAAGCAAAGGGTCTTTCTATATATACCTCTCTCTTCTCTCTCTCTCTCTCTCTCTCTCTCTCTCTCTGTGTGTGTGTGTGTGTGTGTATGTGTGTGTGTGTAAGAGAGAGAGAGAGAGAATGTGTTTGTGTGCGTGCATGTGTGTTTCCTTTCACCACTTTAACATCAGTAAACCCAGGACTATGGACCACTTCATGATTTCTTACCAATTTACATCATAAAGCTTTCCCTAAAATCTCATTCTCCTACTTACCAGATACCATTTTTCACTGTGTTACTTCTATCCCCTGTGATTATATAACTTATTTTCTTTCTTTGGATTAATACCTAATAGACATGTACTGTGTGTTAAAAGTATAAAGTTAAAATCTAAACAAGACTTAGAGGATCTCAGCTTTATCGCTGAGAAAATAAATAAAGCTTTATTTTTTCAATTTTTTAAAATTCATTTATTTTTAAATTACAGTTTATTCACTTTGTATCCCCCCCAGTACCTCCATCCCTCCTCCCCTCCCAATCCCACCATCTCTCTTCCCCACCCATGTCCCTCTCCCAGTCCACTGAAAAGGTAGGTCCTCCTCCCCTTCCCTCTGAACCTAGTATATCTGGTCTCATCAGGACTGGCTTCATGGTCTTCTTCTGTGGCCTGGTAAGGCTGCTCCCCCCTCTTTGGGAGGTGATCAAAGAGCAGGCCAATCAGTTCATGTCAGAGACAGTCCCTGTCCCCATTACCATGGAGGCCACTTGAACACTGAAATGCCATAGGCTACCTCCGTGCAAGGATTCCAGGCCATTTCCATAAGTGGTCCTTGGCTGGAGTATCAGTTTTAGAAAAGACCCCTGTGCCCAGACTTTTAAGATCTGTCGCTGTCTTTGTGGAGCTCCTGTCCTGTCCAGGTCTTACTATATCCCACTTCTTTCTTAAGATTCCCTGCACTCTGCCAAAAGTTTGGCTATGAGTCTCAGTGTCTGCCTTGATATCCTGCAAGGTAGACTCTTCAGAGCCCTCTGTAAGTAGGCTCCTATTCTGTTCCCTGTTTTCTCCCTCCTCTGATGTCCATCCTCTTTGCCTTTTTGAATGGGGATTGAACATCTTAGTCAGAGTCCTCCTTCCTGATTAGCTTCCTTAGGTGTACATATTTTAGTATGTTTATCCTATATTATATGTCATAACTCAAGTGACTACACATGCTGGAGAAAATGTAGAAAAAGGGGAACCCTCCTCCACTGCTGGTGGGAATGTAAACTTGTACAACCACTTTGGAAATCAATCTGGCACTTTCTCAGATAATTAAGAATAGTGCTTCCTCAAGATCCAGCTATACCATTCCTAGGCATATATTCAAAAGAGGCTCAAGTATACAACAAGGACAACTGCTCAACCATGTTTTTAGCAGCTTTATTTGTAATAGCTAGAAGCTAGAAATATCCCAAATGTCCCTCAGTTGAGGAATGGATACAGAAATTGTGGACCATCTACACAATGGATTATTACTCAGCTATAAAAAACAAGGAAATCATGAAATTTGCAGGTAAATGGTGGGAACTGGAAAAGATCACCCTATGTGAGGTATCCCAGAAGCAGAAAAACACACAGGAGTTGTTGAACATAAGACTTTCAACTTTTAATCCTTTCAACCAGCTCCCTTTTTAGGGGCTACTGGAAGCACAAATGGTCTGTTTCACTGGGCATTTATCTTTGCAGTGTCCTGAGTAGCACAGTGAGCATATTAAGTGCCAAGTCATTTCAAATGAACAAATGAATGAATGTAAACACCATTGTAGATAATGTATTAGATCAAAAGAGACATAACATATTGTCTTTCTGTTCTCAAGTTGGGATCACAGTCAGTGCCTCAAGCCAGGTACAGCCATCCATCCTAAACAAGCCATTAAAAGAACCAAAAGATTAATGGCAGAAAGCATAGAAAGAAAAATTAGTCAATAGGACCATAAGGGGAAAGAAAACAAAGAGATCCAGGTAATTCCCCAAGTTTGTCTTCATTGCTGACCATCATTGTCAGGATTCAGTCTCATCATACATAGTGAGCTGACGAGTTGTTTGAATCATACGAAATCTCTTTCTGGTAAACAAGATTATTCTCTAGCTAGAGCTTTTTTACTTCCCCCAGGATGAAAGTCCTAGACATATTAGGAACTTTTTTGTTCCTTTTAAAAATGGCCATCTTACCAAAAGCAATCTACAGATTTAATGCAATTCCCATCAAATTACCAACACAATTCTTTACAGACCTGGAAAGAAAAATTCTAAACTTCATATGGAATAACAAGAAACCCAGAATTGCTAAAACAATCCTCTACAATAAAAGATCTTCTGGAGGTATATCTATCCCTGATCTATAGAACAACAGTAATAAAAACTAGATGGTACTGGCATAGAAACAGAATGGTGGATGAATGGAACAGAACAGAAGACCCTGACATAAACCCACAAAATTATGGACACCTGACCTTTGACAAAGGTGCCAAAACCATACAATGGAAAAAAGATAGTATCTTCAACAAATGGTGCTGGTCTAACTGGATGTCTACATGTAGAAAAATGCAAATAGATCCATACTTATCACCCTGCACAAAACTAAAGTCCAAGTGGATCAAAGACCTCAACATAAAACCAGACACATTAAATCAGTTAGAAAAAAAAGTGGGGAATACCCTTGAACTCATTGGCACAGGAGACAACTTCCTGAACAGAACACCAACAGCACAGGCTCTAACAGCAGCAATCAATAAAATTAAATTAAATTAAAAAATATGATGACCAAACCAACTTCTAGCAGAAAGTATGTATTTGGGCATAGAGTCCCAGACAGAGAAGAGAATGTCATAGCAAGAAAACTTGGCAGCAAGCAGCAGGCATAGCAACAGGCACAGAAAGTTGCTATCTCACACATTCAGATGCAAGAATGAATTAGAAATAGAGTGAAAGTACCAGGCTTTTTATCTCAAAGTCCACCCAATGAATACATCCTCCAGCAAGGTTCTGTCAGCTCAGAGTTCCCAAGCAGCAGCACCAAATACAGACCAAGTGTGGAAATGCCCAAGACTGGGCATGTTTCTTTTTTAAATTTAATTTAATTTTATTAATTATACTTTATTCGCTTTGTATCCCCCCAATAAGTCCCTCCATCCTCCCGGTTTCACCCTGCCTCCCGTTCTTCATGCATGTCTCTCCCCAAGTCCGCTGATAGGTCCTCCTCTCTTCCTTCTGATCTTAGTCTATCAGATCACATCAGGAATGGCTGCATTGTCATCTCCTGTGGCCTGGTAAGGCTGCTCCCCCCTCAGGGGGAGGTGATCAAGGAGCAGGCCGATCAGATTATGTCAGAGGCAGTCTCTCTTCCCATTACTATGTAAACCACTTGGACATTAAACTGCCATGGGCTACATCTGTGCAGGGATTTTAGGTTATCTCCATGCATGGTACTTGGTTGGAGTATGAGTCTCTGGGAAGACCACTGTGTTCAAATTTTCTTGTTCTGTTGCTCTCCTTGTGGGGTTCCTGTCCTCTCCAGATCTTACTATTTCTCACTTCTTACATAAGATTCCCTGCACTCTGCCCAATAGTTGGCCAGAAGTCTCAGTGTCTGCTTTGATAGTCTTTCAGAGGCCCTCTGTGGCAGGTTCCTAGGTTGTTTCCTGTTTTCTTCTTCTTCTGATGTCCATCCCCTTTGCTTTTCGGGATGGGGATTGAGAGTTTTAATCAGGGTCCTCTCTATTGACTAGTTTCTTTAGATATACAGATTTTAGTAGGTTTATCCTATATTACATGTCTATATGAGTGAGTTTATACCGTGTGTGTCTTTCTGCTTCTGGGACAGCTCACTGAGGATGATCCTTTCCACGTCCCACCATTTACTTGCAATTTCATGATTTCCTTATTTTTCTTTCTTTCTTTCTTTCTTTCTTTCTTTCTTTCTTTCTTTCTTTCTTTCTTTCTTTCTTT
>REGO01001081.1:0-63031 GCA_010120015.1 Rhombomys opimus
ACTTGTTTCTGTGCTGTAGAGTGCTATATGTCACTTTTTAGGTTTCCAGTTTTCCTAATTGTGCGAGCGACACACATGTGATTTAGTTTACAAAGTTGTGCTATGTGTTTCTGTCCTTTTGTTAGAAACTTGTTTCTGTGCTGTAGAGTGCGATATGTCACTTCAGTGTTCCTGTTATCCAAATTGTGCGAGTGACACATATGTGATTTAGTTTACAAAGTTGTGCTATGCATTTCTGTCCTTTTGTTAGAAACTTCTTTCTGTGCTGTAGAGTGCGATATGTCACTTTTCAGTTTTCCTGTTATCTTAATTGACCGCGGGACATATATGTGATTTAGTTTCCAAACTTGTGCTTTGCTTTATGGTCTTACATTGGAAAATTGTTTCTGTGCTATAGAGTGTGATATATCAGTTTTCAGTTTTCCTGTTATCCTAATTGTGCGAGTGACACCTATTTCATTTAGTTTAAACGTTGTGCTATGCGTTTCTGTCCTTTTGTTAGAAACTTGTTTCTGTGCTGTAGAGTTCGATATGTCACTTTTCAGTTTTCCTGTAAATGTGATTGTGCGGGCGACACATAAGTGATTTAGTTTAAAAAGTTGTGCTTTACCTTTCTGTTCTTACGTGGGAAACTCGTTTCTGTGTTGTTGAGTGCAATATAACACTTTTCAGTTTTCCTTTGAATGTATTGTACGGGTGACACATATGTGATATCGTTTAGAAAGTTGTGCTTTGCATTTCTGTTCTTACGTGGGAAACTTGATTCTGTGCTGTTGAGTGTGATATAACACTTTTCAGTTCTCCTGTATTCTAAATTGAGAGAGCGACACATATGTGATTTAGTTTACAAAGTTGTGCTTTGCGTTTCCTTTCTTTCCTTGGAAACTTGTTTCTGTTCTGTAGTTTGCGATATAACACTTTTCAGTTTTCCTGTATTCTAAATTGAGCAAGCGACACATATGTGGTTCAGTTTACAAAGTTGTGCTTTGCATTTCTGTTCTTACGTGGGAAACTGGTTTCTGTGCTGTAGAGTTTGACATATCACTTTTCAGTTTTCCTGTAAATGTAATTGTATGGGCGACACATATGTGATTTGTTTTACAAAGTTGTGCTTTGCTTTTCTGTTCTTTCCTTGGAAACATGTTTCTGTGCTGTGGAGTGCGATATATCACTTTTCAGTTTTCCTCTCAATGTAATTGTGCGGACTACACA
The DNA here is from genome assembly GCA_010120015.1 of Rhombomys opimus. Taxonomy (NCBI): domain Eukaryota; kingdom Metazoa; phylum Chordata; class Mammalia; order Rodentia; family Muridae; genus Rhombomys; species Rhombomys opimus. The sequence goes on from REGO01001081.1 coordinate 1,213, forward strand.
TAGGTGATTTGGTTTAAAAAGTTGTGCTTTGCATTTCTGTTCTCACTTGGGAAACTTGTTTCTGTGCTGTATAGTGCGATATATCACTTCTCTGTTCTCCTGTATTCCAAATTGAGCGAGCCACACACAGGTTAATTAGTTTACAACATTGTGCTTTGCGTTTCTGTTCTTTCCTTGGAAACTTGTTTCTGTGCTGTAGAGTGTGATAAATCACTTTTCAGTTTTCTTGTATTCCAAATTGAGCGATCAACACATATGTGATTTAGTTTAAGAAGTTGTGCTTTGCGATTCTGTTCTTACGTGGGAATATGGTTTCTGTGCTGTATAGTGCAGTATATCACCTTTCAGTTTTCCTGTATTCCAAATTGAGCGAGACACACACTTGTGATATAGTTTACAACGTTGTGCTTTCTGTTTCTGTTCTTTCCTGGAAACTTGTTTCTGTTCTGTGTATTGCGATATATCACTTTTCAGTTTTCCCGTAAATGTTATTGTGGGGGTGACACATATGTGTTTTAGTTTACCATGGTATGCTTTGCTTTTCTGGTCTTTTATTAGAAACTTGTTTCTGTGCTCTACAGTGCGATATATCACTTTTCTGAGTTCCTGTTATCCTAATTGTGCGTGTGACACTTATGTGATTTGGTTTCCAAAGTTGTGCTTTGCCTTTTCTGTTCTTTCGTTGGAAAATTGTTACTGTGCTGTAGAGTGCGATATATCACTTTTCAGTTCTCCTGTATTCGAAATTGAGAGAGCGACACATATGTGATTTAGTTTACAAAGTTGTGCTTTGCGATTCTCTTCTTTCGTTGGAAACTTCTTTCTGTGCTGTAGAGTGCGATATATCACTTTTCAGTTTTCCTGTAAATGTAATTGTATGGGTGACACATATGTGATTTAGTTTACAAAGTTGTGCTTTGTGTTTCTGGTCTTTTATTAGAAACTTGTATCTGTGCTGTTGAGTGCGATATATTACTTTTCAGTTTTCCTGTAAATGCAATTGTGGGGGTGACACATATGTGATACAGTTTACAAAGTTGTGCTTTACGTTTCTCTTCTTTTGTTGGAAACTTGTTTCAGTGTTGTAGTGTTTGATATATTACTTTTCAGATTTCTAGTTATCCTAATTGAGCGAGTGACATATATGTGATTTAGTTTATAAAGTTGTGATTTCTCTTTCTGTTCTTTCCTTGTCAACTTTTTTCTGGGCTTTAGAGTGTGATATATTACTTTTCAGTTTTCCTGTTATCGTTTACAAAGTTGTGATTCGGGTTTCTATTTTTTCCTTGGAAATTTGTTTCCATGCTCTACAGTGCAATATATAACTTTTCAGTTTTCCTGTTTTCCTAATTGAGCGAGCAACACATATGTGATTTAGTTCCAAAGTTTTGCTTTGCATTTCTGTTCTTACATGGGAAACTTGTTTCTCTGTTGTGAGTCTGATATTTCACTTTTCAGTTTTCCTGTATTCCAATTTGAGCGAGCGACATATATGTGATTTAGTTTAGAAAGATCTGCTTTGCCTTTCTCTTCTTTCATTGGAAACTTGTTTCTGTGCTGTGGAGTGCGATATATCACTTTTCAGTTTTCCTGTATTCCAAATTGAGAGAGGGACACACATGTGATTTAGTTTAGAACATTGTTCTTTGCATTTCTGTTCTTTCCTTGGAAACTTGTTTCTGTGCTCTAGAGTGCGATATATCACTTTTCAGTTTTCCTGTAAATGTAATTGTGCGGGCGACACATATGTGATTTAGTTTACTAAGTTGTGCTTTGCGTTTCTCTTCTTTCATTGGAAACTTGTTTCTTTGCTGTAGAGTGTGATATATCACTTTTCAGGTTTCCCGTTTTACTAATTGAGCTTGCAAAACATGTGTTTTAGTTTACAACGTTGTGCTTTGCCTTTTTGTTCTTTTATTAGAAACTTGTGTCTCTGCTGTACAGTGTGATATATCACTTTTCAGAGTTCCTATTATCCTAATTGAGTGAGTGACTCATATGTGATTTGGTTTACAAAGTTGTGCTTTGCGTTTCTGTTCTCACGTGGGAAACTTGTTTCTGTGCTGTAGAGTGTGATATATCACATTTCAGTTTTCCTGTAAATGTAATTGTGGGGGCGACACATATGTGATTTATTTTACAAAGTTGTGCTTTGCATTTCTCTTCTTTCGTTGGAAACTTGTTTCTGTGCTGTAGAGTGTGATATATCACTTTTCAGTTTTCGTGTTATCCTAATTGAGCGTTCGACACATATGTGTTTTAGTTTACAACGTTGTGCTTTGAGTTTCTGTTCTGTCACTGGAAAATTGTTTCTGTGCTGTAGAGTCCAATTTATCACTTTTCAGTTTTCCTGATGTTGAAATTGAGCGAGCGACACATATGTGATTTAGTTTACAACGTTGTGCTTTGTGTTTCTGGTATTTTATTAGAAACTTGTGTCTGTGTTGTAGAGTGAGATATATCACTTTTCAGTTTTCCTGTATTCCAAATTTAGCGGGCGACACATATGTGATTTATTTGACAAAGTTGTGGTTTGAGTCTGTTCTTTCCTTTGAAACTTGTTTCTGTGCTGTAGAGTGTGATATATCACTTTTCAGTTTTCCTGTAAATGTAATTGTGCTGGTGACACATATGTGTTTTAGTTTACAATGTTGTGCTTTGCCTTTCTGGTCTTTTATTAGAAACTTGTTTCTGTGCTGTACAGTGCTATATATCACTTTTCAGAGTTCCTGTTATCCTAATTGAGAGAGCGACACACGTGTGATTTAGTTTATAAATTTGTGCTTTGAGTTTCTGTTCTTTCCTTGGAAACTTGTCTGTGCTGTACAGTGTGAGACACCACTTTCCAGTGTTCCTGTATTCTAAGGAAAGTACAGAAACGCAAAGCACTACCTTGTAAACTAAATCACATCTGTGTAGCTCGTTCAATTATAAATACAGGAAACCTCAAAAGTGATATATCACACTATACTGCAGAGAAACAAGTTTCCAACAGGAATAGAAACGCAAAGCACTACCTTGTAAACTAAATCACATGTGTGTCACTCATTCAATTAGAAATGCAGGAAAACTGAAAGGTGATATATCGCACTCTATAGCACAGAAACCAGTTTCTAAAAAAAAAAAAAAAACAGTAACGCAAAACTCAACGTTGTACACTAAAACACATATGTGTCACCGGCACATTTACATTTCCAAGAAAACTGAAAAGGGATATAGCGCCATCTACAGCACAGACACAAGATTCCAACGAAAGAACAAAAACGCAAAGCCCAACATTGTAAACTAATTCTCATGTGTGTCGCTCGCTCAATCATGAATACAGGAAAACTGAAATGTAATATATGGCACTCTACAGCACAAAAAAACAGAAACACAAAGCACAACGTTGTAAACTAAATCAAATGTGTGTCGCTCATTCAATTAGAAACACAGGAAACTTGAAAAGTGATATATCACACTCTACAGCACAGAAACAAGTTTCCAAGGAAAGAACAGAAACAAAAGGCACAACATTGTAAATTAAATCACATGTGTGACACACATTTAATTAGAAATGCAGGAACACAGTAAAGTGGTATCTTACACTTTACAGCAGAGAAACAAGTTTCCAAGGAAAGAACAGAAACGCAAAGCACTACCTGGTAAACTAAATCAAATCTTTGTCGCTTGATTAACTAGAAATACTTTAAAGAAAAAAGTGATGTATCACTCTCTACAGCCCAGAAACCAGTTTTTAACAAAAGAACAGAAATTCAAAGCACAATGTTGTAAACTACAACACATATGTGTGGCCTGAACAATTACATTTACATGAAAATTGAAAAGTGATATATCGCACTCTACAGCACAGACAGAAGTTTTCAACAAAAGAACAGAAACACAAAGCACAACATTGTAAACTAATTCACATGTGTGTTGCTCACTCAGTTATGATTACAGGAAAACTGAGAAGTGTTATCTCGCACTGTACAGTACAGAAACAAGTTTTCAAGGAAAGGACAGAAACCCAAAGCACTACGTTGTAAACTATATCACATGTGTGTCGCTTGTTCAATTACAAATACAGGAAAACTGAACAGTGATAGATCGCACTCTACAGCACAGACACAAGTTTCCAAGGAATGAACAGAAATGCAAAGCACAACCTTGTAAATTAAATCACATTTGTCGCTCACTCAATTAGGAATACAAAAAAGGAAAAAGTAATATATTGCACTTGAAATCACAGAAACAAGTTTCCAAGGAAAGAACAGAAAAGCAAAGTACAGTTTTGTAAACTAAATCACATATGTGTCACCCACACAATTATATTTACAGGAAAACTGAAAAGTGATATATCGCACTCTACAGCACAGTAACAAGTTTCCAACGAAAGAACAGAAACGCAAAGCACTACGTTGTAAACTATATCACATGTGTGTCGCTTGTTCAATTACAAATACATGAAAACTGAAAATTGATATTTTGGACTCTACAGCACAGAAACAAGTTTCCGAGGAAAGAACAGAAATGCAAAGCACAACTTTGTAAACTAAGTCACAGATGTGTTGCTCACTCAATTAGGAATACAGGAAAACTGAAAAGTAATATATCGCACTCTACAGCACAGAAACATGTTTCCAAGGAAAGAACAGACACAAAAGGCAGAAAACTGTAAACTAAATCACATGTGTGTTACTCGTTCTATTAGGAATACAGGAACACTGAAAAGTGGTATCTCCCACTGTACAGCACAGAAAAGAGTTTCCAAGGAAAGAACAGAAACACCAAGGACAACTTTGTAAACTGAATCACATATGTGTCGCTTGCTCAATTAGTAAAACAGGAAAACTGAAAAGTAATATATCGCACTCTACAGCACAGAAACAAGTTTCCAAGGAAAGAACAGAAACAAAAGTTACAACATTGTAAACTAAATCACATGTGTGTTGCTCTTTCTATTCGGAATATGAGAACACTGAAAAGTGGTATCTCACACTCTACAACACAGAAACAAGTTTCCAAGAAAAGAACAGAATTGGAAAGCACTACGTTGTAAACTATATCACATGTGTGTCGCTTGTTCAATTACAAATACAGGAAAACTGAAAAGTGATATATCGCACTCTACAGCACAGAAACAAGTTTCCAAGGAAAGAACAGAAATGCAAAGCACAACTTTGTAAACTAAATCACATATGTGTTGCTCCCTCAATTAGGAAAACAGGAAAACTGAAAAGTAATATATCGCACTCTAAAGCACCAAAACAAGTTTCCAAGGAAAGTAGAGAAATGCAAAGCACAACTTTGTAAACTAAATCACAGATGTGTCCCTCGCTCAATTAGGAATACAGGAAAACTGAAAAGTAATATATCTCACTCTACAGCACAGAAACATGTTTCCAAGGAAAGAACAAAGACAAAAGGCACAGCATGTAAACTAAATTACAGGTGTGTCCCTCGCTCAATTAGGAATACAGGAACCCTGAAAAGTGGTATCTCACACTGTACAGCACAGAAACAAGTTTCCAAGGAAAGAACAGAAATGCAAAGCACTCGTTGTAAACTAAATCACATGTGTGTCGCTTGTTCAATTAGAAATACAGGAAAACTGAAAAGTGATATCTCGCACTCTACAGCACAGAAACAAGTTTCCAAGGAAAGAACAGAAGAGCAAAGCACAACGTTGTAAACTAAAAGACATATGTGTATCCCGCACAATTACATTTACAGGATAACTGAAAAGTGATATATCATACTCTACAGCACAGAAACAAGTTGCCAAGGAAAGAACAGAAACGCAAAGCACAACATTGTAATCTTTTTCACATGTGTGTCACTAGCTCAATTACGAATACAGGAAAACTGAAAAGTGATATCTCACACTGTACAGCACAGAAACATGTTGCCAAGAAAAGAACAGAAACACAAAGCACAACATTGTAATCTATTTCACATGTGTGTTTCTCGCTCAATTAGGAATACAGGAAAACTTAAAAATAATATATCGCACTCCACAGCTCAGAAATCAGTTTCTAACAAAAGAACAGAAACGCAAAGCACAACGTTGTAAACTAAAACACATATGTGTCGTCTGCACAATTACATTTACAGGAAACCTGAAAAGTGATATATCGCACTCACCAGCACAGAAACAAGTTTCCAACCAAAGAACAGAAAAGCAAAGCACAACGTTCTGAACTAAATTACATGTGTGTTGCTTGCTCAATTAGGAATACAGGAACACTGAAAAGTAATATATCACACTCTACAGCACAGAAATAAGTTTCTAATGAAAGAACAGGAATGCAAAGCACAACTTTGTAAACTAAATCACATATGTGTCGCTCGCTCAATTAGTAATACAGGAACACTGAAAAGTAATATATGCACTCTATTGCACAGAAACAATTTTCCAAGGAAAGAACAGAAACGCAAAGCACAACGTTGTAAACTAAAAGACATATGTTTCTCCTGCACCATTACATTTACAGGAAAACTGAAAAGTGATATATCATACTCTACAGCTCAGAAACAAGTTGCCAAGGAAAGAACAGAAACACAAAGCACAACATTGTAATCTATTTCACATGTGTGTTGCTCGCTCAATTAGGAATACAGAAAAACTGAAAAATAATATATCACACTCTACTACAGAGAAACAAGTTTTCAAGGAAAGAACAGAAATGCAAAGCACTATGTTGTAAACTAAATCACATGTGTGTTGCTCCTCAATTAGAAATAGAGGGAACCTGAAAAGTAATATATCGCACTCTACAGCACAGTAACAAGTTTCCAAGGAAAGAACATAAACAACAGGCACAACATTGTAAACTACATCACATGTGTGTCACTCACTCAATTATGAATACAGAAAAACTGAAAAGTGATATATCGCACTCTATAGAACAGAAACAAGTTTCCAAAGAAAGAACAGAAACACAAAGCACAACATTGTAAACTAATTCACATACGTGTCGCCAGCTCAGTTAGGAAAACAGGAAAACTGAAAAGTGATATATCACACTCTATGGCACAGAAACATGTTTCCAAGAAAAGAACAGAAACTCAAAGCACAACATTTAAACTAATTCACATACCTGTTGCCCGCTCAGTTAGGAAAACTGAAAAGTGATATGTCACACTCCAAAGAATAGAAACATGTTTACAACGAAAGAACAGAAACGCAAATTACAAAATTGTAAACTAATTCACATATGTGTCCCCTGCTCAACTAGGATAACAGGAAAACTGAAAAGTGAAATGTCGCACTATACCACACAGAAACAAGTTTCCAATGAAAGAACAGATACGCAAAGCACTACATTGTACACTAAATCACATGTATGTCGCTCCCTCAATTAGGATAACTCGAACACTGAAAAGAGATATATCGCACTCTACAGCACAGAAACAAGTTTCTAACAAAAGAACAGAAACCCAAAGCACAACGATGGAAACTAAAACACAAATGTGTCGTCCGCATAATTACGTTTACAGGAAAACTAAAAAGTGACATATCACACACTACAGCACAGATACATGATACAAACGAAAGAACAGAAACTCAAAGCACAAAATTGTAAACTAATTCACATACGTGTCAACCACTCACTTATATAACAGGAAAACTGAAAAGTGATATGTTGCACTATAAGGCACAGAAACAAGTTTTCAACAAAGGAACAGAAATGCAAAGCACTGTGCTGCAAACTAAATTAGATGTGTGTCGCTCACTCAGTTATGAATACAGGAAAACTGAGCAGTGATATCTCCCACTGTACAGCACAGAGACAAGTTTCCAAAGAAAGAACAGAAGCCCAAAGCACAACATTGTAAATAAATTCACATACATGTCGCAATCTCATTTAGGAAAACAGGAAAACTGAAAAGTGATATTTCACACTCTACGGCACAGAAACATGTTTCCAACGAAAAAACAGAAATGCAAAGCACAACATTGTAAACTAATTTACATATGTGTTGCCCCCTCACTTAGGATAACAGGAAAACTGAAAAGGGATATCTCGCACTGTACAGTACAGAGACAAGTTTCCAAAGAAAGAACAGAAACAGAAAGCACAAAATTGAAAACTAATTCACATACGTTTTTCCCGCTCAATTAAGATAACAGGAAAACTGAAAAGCGATATGTAGCACTATAAGGCACAGAAACAAGTTTCCAACAAAAGAACAGAAATGCAGTGCACTACGTTGTAAACTAAATCAAATGTGTGTTGCTCGCTCAATTATGGTAACAGGAAATGTTTAAAGGGATATCTCGGACTCTACAGCACAGAAAAAAGTTTCAAAGAAAGAACAGAAACTGAAAGCATAAAATTATAAACTCATTCACATACATGTCGCTCACTCAATTACGAATACAGCAAAACTGAACAGTGATATCTCGCTCTGCACAGCACACAAACATGTTTCCACAGAAAGAACATAAACACAAAGGACAACATTGTAAACTCATTCACATACTTGTCGCCCATTCAGTTAGGAAAACTGAAAAGTGATATATCACACTGTACGGCACAGAAACATGTTTCAAACGAAAGAACAGAAACAGAAAGCACAATACTGTAAACAAATTCACATACGTGTCACCCGCTCAGTTAGGATAACAGGAAAACTGAAAAGTGATATGTAGCACTATACGGCACAGAAACAAGTTTCCAACAAAAGAACAGAAATGCAAAGCACAACCTTGTTAACTAAATCACATGTGTGTCGCTCGCTCACTTAAAACTAAAGTGATATATTGCACTCTACAGCACAGAAGCAAGTTTCCAACAAAAGAACAAAAAACAAAGCACAATATTTTAAGCTAAAACACATATGTGTCATCCGCACAATTAGATTTACAGGAAAACTGAAAAGTGATATCTTGCACTGTAGAGCACAGAAACAAGTTTCCAACAAAAGAACTGAAACGCAAAGCACTACTTTGTAAACTAAATCACATGTGTGTATCTCGCTCAATTAGGAATACAGGAACACTGAAAAGTGATATCGCGCACTGTACAGCACAGAAACAAGTTTTCAAAGAATGAACAGAAAAGCAAAGCACAACATGTAAACTAAAACACATATGTGTCGCCCACTCAATTAGGTAAACAGGAAAACTGAAAAGTGATATATCGCACTCTACAGCACAGAAACAAGTTTCCAACAAAAGAACAGAAACGCAAAGCACAACTTGTAAACTAAAACACATATGTGTCGCCCACTCAATTAGGTAAACAGGAAAACTGAAAAGTGATATCTCACACTGCACAGCACAGATACAAGTTTCCAATGAAAAAACAGAAACACAAAGCACAACATTGTAAACTAATTAACATAAGTGTTGCCCACTCAATTAGGATAACAGGAAAACTTAAAAGTGATATTTCTCACTATAGAGCATAGAAACCCATTTCCAAATAATGGACAGAAACACTACGAAAACCTTTGTGAAATCAACAGATACATGTCGCCTGCTTAAATATGTTGAGTGTAAAACAGAAAAATGAATCTCGTGCAGTAGAGTATAAAAACCTGTTTCCAATGAAAGAACAGAAAAGCTAAGCACAGTGTTGTAAACTAAATCACATTCGTATCACCTGTTTATCTAGGGTTACAGGAAAACTGAAAAGTGATATCTCGCACTCTTGAGCACAGAAACCCGATTCCAACAAAAGAACAAAACCACTAAGCAAAGCGTTGTAAACTCAAAAACATACGTGTCGGCTGCTTAAACATGTTGAGTGTAAAACAGAAAAATGACTCTCCTGCAGTAGAGTACAGAAACCCGTTTCCAACAAAAGAACACAAACGCAAAGAACAGTGTTATAAACTAAATCATATTTGTGTCGCCTGTTTAACTACGTATATAGGAAAAATGAAAAGTGATATCTCTTAATGTAGAGCACAGAAAGCCATTTCTAACAAAAGAACAAAAACTCAAAGCACAGTACTGTAAACTAAATCACATTTGTGTCGCCTGTTTAACTACATATACAAGAAAACTGAAAAGTGATATCTTGCAATGTAGAGCACAGAAACCCGATTCCAAGGAAAGAACAGAAACGCTAAGCACAGTGTGGTAAACTAAATCACACTTGTGTCCCCTGCTTAACTATGTTTACAGGAAAACTGAAAAGTGATACCTCTCACTATAGAGCACAGAATCCCATTGCCAATGAAAGAACAGAAACACTAAGCAGGGCATTGTAAACTAAAACACCTACTTCTCTCCTGCTTAAATATGTTGAGTGTAAAACAAAAAACAATCTTGTACAGTTACACACAGAAACCTATTTCCTACAAAAGTACAGAAACGCAAAGCACCGTGTTATACGCTAAATCACATTTGTGTCGCCTGTTAAACTAGGTTTACAGGAAAACTGAAAAGTGATAGCTCTCATTATATAGCACAGAAACCCATTTCCATCTAAAGAACAGAAAGAACAGAAACGCTAAGCAAAGCGGTGTAAACTCAAACACATACTTGTCTCCTGCTTAAATATGTTGAGTGTAAAACAGAAAAATGAATCTCGTGCAGGAGAATACAGAAACCCGTTTCCAAAGAAAGAACAGAAAAGCTAAGCACAGTGTTGCAAACTAAATCGCATTTGAATCACCTGTTTATCTAGGGTTACAGGAAAACTGAAAAGTGTTATTCAGCATTGTAGAGCACAGAAATCCTTTTCCAATGATAGAACAGAAATGCTAAGCAGGGCGTTGTAAACTAAAACACAAACTTCTCGCCTGCTTAAATATGTTGAGTGTAAAACAAAAAACTGAATCTTGTGCAGTTACACACAGAAACCCATTTCCAACAAAAGAACATAAACGCAAAGCACAGTGTTATAAACTAAGTAACATTTGTGTTGCCTGTTTAACTCCATATAGAGGAAAACTAAAAAGTGATACCTGGCAATGTAGAGCACAGAAAGCCATTTCCAACAAAAGAACAGAAACGCAAAGCACAGTGTTGTAAACTAAATCACATTTGAATCACCTGTTTATCTAGGGTTACAGGAAAACTGAACAGTGATATCTTGCACTATAGAGCACAGAAACCTGTTTTCAACAAAAGAACAGAAACGACAAGCACAGTGTTCTAAACTAAATCACATTTGTGTCGCTTGTTTAACTACGTTTAGAGGAAAACTGAAAAGTGTTATCCAGCACTGTAGAGCAGAGAAACCCGTTTCCAAAAAAGAACAGAAATTCTAAGCAGGGGATTGTAAAGTAAAACATAAACTTCTCTCCTGTTTAAATATGTTGAGTGTAAAACAAAACATTGAATCTTGTGCAGTTACACACAGAAACCCATTCCAGACAAAAGAACACAAATGCAAAGCACAGTGTTGTAATCTAAATCACATTCGTATTAATTTTTTAACTAGGTTTACAGGAAAACTAAAAAGTGATATCTCTCATATCTCTCACTATAGAGCACAGACACCCGTTTCCAACGAAAGAACAGAAACGTTAAGCAAAGCGTTGTAAATTCAAACACATATGTGTCACCTACTTAAATATGTTGAGTGTAAAACAGAAACATGAATCTAGTGCAGTAGAGTACAAAAATCCGTTTCCAACGAAAGAACAGAACCACAAGGCACAGTGTTGTAATATAAATCACATTAATATCACCTGTTTAACTAGGTTTGCAGGAAAACTGAAAAGTGATATCTCCCATTGTAGAGCACAGAAACATGTTTCCAATGAAAGAACAGAAACGCAAAGCAGGGCGTTGCAAACTAAAACACATACTTCTCGCCTGAATAAATATTTTGAGTGTAAAACAAAAAACTGAATCTTGTGCAGTTACACACAGAAACACATTTCCAACAAAAGAACAAAAATGCAAAGCACAGTGTTATAAAATAAATGAAATTTGTGTCGCCTGTTTAACTATGTTTACAGAAAAACTGAAAAGTAATATCTTGAAACGTAGAGCATAGAAAGCCATTTCCAACAATAGAACAGAAATGCAAAGCCCAGTGTTGTAAACTAAATCACATTTGTGTCGCCTGTTTAACTACATTTACAGAAAAACTCAAAAGTGTTATCCAGCACTGTAGAGGACAGAAACCCATTTCCAATGAAAGAACAGAAACGCTAAGCAGGGCTTTGTAAACTAAAACACATACTTCTCGCCTGCTTAAATATGTTGAGTGTAAAACAAAAAATTGAATCTTGTGCAGTTAAGTACAGAAACCTACTTCCAACAAAAGAACACAAGCGGAAAGGACAGTGTTATAAACTAAATTACATTTGTGTCTCCTGTTCAACTACGTTTACATGAAAACTGAAAAGCGATATCTCTCACTATAGAGCACAGAAACCCGTTTCCAACGAAAGAACACAAATGCTAAAAACAGTATTGTAAACTAAATCACATTCCTATCACCTGTTTATCTAGGTTTTCAGGAAAACTGAAAAGCGATATCTCTCACTATAGAGCACAGAAACCCGTTTCCAATGAAAGAACAGAAACTATAAGCACAGTGTTCTATACTAAAGCACATTTGTGTCCCCTGTTTAACTACCTTTATAGGAAAACTGGAAAGTAATATCTCACAATGTAGAGCACAGAAAACCATTTCCAGCAAAAGAACAGAAACGCAAAGCACAATTTGGTAAACTAAATCACATTTGTGTCGCCTGTTTAACTAGGTTTACAGGAAAACTGAAAAGTGATATCTTGCACTATTGAGCACAGAAACCTGTTTGCAACGAAAGAACAGAAATGCAAAGAAAGCGCTGTAAACTAAAACACATACTTGTCGCCTGATTAAATATGTTGAGTGTAAAACAAAAAACTGAATTTTGTGCAGTTAGACACAGAAAACCATTTCCAACAAAAGAACACAAACGCAAAGCATAGTGTTGTAAACTAAATCACATTTGTGTCGCCTGTTTAACTACGTTTACAAGAAAACTGAAAAGTGTTATCCAGCACTGTAGAACACAGAAACCCGTTTCCAACGAAAGAACAGAAAAGCTAAGCAGGGCGATGTAAACGAAAACACATACTTCTTGCCTGCTTAAATATGTTGAGTGTAAAACAGAAAAATGAATCTTGTGCAGTAGAGTACAGAAACATTTTTCCAACTAAAGAACAGAAACGCTAAACACAGTGTGGTAAACTAAATGACATTTGTATCACCTGTTTAACTAAGTTTACAGAAAAACCTAAAAGTGATATCTCACTCTGTAGATCACAGAAACCCGTTTGCAACGAAAGAACATAAAAGCTAAGCACAATGTAAACTAAATTACATTCGTATCACCGGTTTAACTAGGTTTACAGGAAAACTGAAAAGTGATATCTCGCACTGTAGAGCTTAGAAAGCCATTTCCAACAAAAGAACAGAAAAACAAAGCACGGTGTTGTAAACTAAATCACATTTGTGTCCCCTGCTTAACTACATTTACAGGAAAACTGAAAAGTGTTATCTAGCACTGTTGAGCACATAAACCTGTTTCCAACAAAAGAACAGAAACGCTAAGCAGGGGGTTGTAAACTAAAACACATACTTCTCGCCTGCTTAAATATGTTGAGTGTAAAACAAAAAACTAAATATTGTGCAGTTACAGACAGAAACACATTTCTATCAAAAGAACACAAACGCAAAGCACAGAGTTATAAACTAAAAAGCATTTGTGTGGCCTGTTTAACTACATATACAAGAAAACTAAAAAGTGATATCTCGCAATTTAGAGCACAGAAAGCCATTTCCAACAAAAGAACATATATGCAAAGCACAGTGTTGTAAACTAAATCACATCTGTGTCGACTGTTTAAGTACGTTCACAGGAAAACTGAAAAGTGATATCTCTCACTATAGAGCACAGAAACCCGTTTCCAATGAAAGGACAGAAACGTTAAGCAAAACATTGTAAACTCAAACATAATTTTCGCCTGCTTAAATATGTTGAGTGCAAAACAGAAAAATGAATCTTGTGCAGTAGAGTATAGAAACCTGTTTCCAATGAAAGAACAGAAATACAAGGCACAGTGTCTTAAACTAAATCACATTCGTATCACCTGTTTAACTAGGTTTACAGGAAAACTTAAAAGTAATATCTCACACTATAGATCACAGAAACCCGTTTCCAACGAAAGAACAGAAACGCTAAGCACAGAGTTGTAAACTAAATCACATTTGTTTTGCCTATTTAACTATGTTTACAGAAAAACTGAAAAGTGATATCTCTCACTATAGAGCACAGAAACCCATTTCCAATGAAAGAACAAAAACACTAAGCAAAGCGTTGTAAACTCAAACACGTACCTGTCGCCTCCTTAAATATGTTGAGTGTAAAATAGAAAAATGAATCTTGTGCAGTAGAGTACAGAAACCCTTTTCCAACAAAAGAACACAAATGCAAAGCACAGTGTTGCAAACTAAATCACATTTGTGTTGCCTGTTTAACTACGTTTACAGGAAAACTGAAAAGTATATCTCACAATATAGAGCACAGAAAGCCATTTCCAATAAAAGAATAGAAACGCAACGCCCAGTATTGTAAACTCAATCACATTTGTGTCGCCTGTTTAACTACGTTTACAGAAAAATTGAAAAGTGTTATCCAGCACGGTAGAGCACAGAAACCTGTTTCCAACGAAAGAACAGAAACGCTATGCAGGGCGTTGTAAACTAAAACACATACTTCTCGCCTGCTTAAATATGTTGAGTATAAAACAAAAACCTGAATCTTGTGCAGTTACACACAGAAACCCGTTTCCAACAAAAGAACACAAATGCAAAGCACAGTGTTGTAAACTAAATCACATTTGTGTTGCTTGTTTAACTACGTTTACAGGAAAACTGAAAAGTGGTATCTCACAATGTAGAGCACAGAAAGCGATTTCCAACGAAAGAACAGAAACACTAAGCACAGTGTTGTAAACTAAATCACACTTGTGTCACCTGTTGAAGTATGTTTACAAGAAAACTGAAAAGTGTTATCCAGCACTGTAGAGCATAGAAACCCATTTCCAATGAAAGAACAGAAACGCTAAGCAGGGCATTGTAAACTAAAACACATACTTCTCTCCTGCTTAAATATGTTGACTGTAAAACAGAAAAATGAATCTTGTGCAATAGAGTACAGAGACCTGTTTCCAACGAAAGAACAGAAACACAAGGCACAGTGTTGTAACCTAAATCACATTTGTATCACCTGTTTAACTAGGTTTACAGGAAAACTGAAAAGTGATATCTCTCACTGTAGAGCACAGAAACCCATTTGCAATGAAAGAACAGAAACGATAAGCACAGTGTTCTAAACTAAATCACATTTGTGTCGCCTGTTTAACTATGTTTACAGGAAAACTGAAAAGTGATATTTCACAATGTAGAACACAGAAAGCCATTTCCAACAAAAGAATAGAAACGCAAAGCACAGCATTGTAAACTAAATCACATTTGTGTCGCCTGTTTAACTACCTTTACAGAAAAACTGAAACGTGATATCTCTCACTATAGAGCACAGAAACCCGTTTCCAATGAAAGAACAGAAACGCTAAGCAGGGCTTTGTAAACTAAAACACATACTTCTCGCCTGCTTAAATATGTTGAGTGTAAAACAGAAAAATGAATCTTGTGCAGTAGAGTACAGAAACCTGTTTCCAATGAAAGAACAGAAACACAAGGCACAGTGTTGTAAACTAAATCACATTAGTATCACCTGTTTAACTAGGTTTATAGGAAAACTGAAAAGTGATATCTCACACTGTAGTGCACAGATTTCCATTAATAATGAAAGAACAAACGCAAACACAGTGTTCTAAACTGAAACACACGTGTGTTTCCCGCTCAACTAGGTTGAGTGGAAAAACAGAAAACTGCTAACTAAAATACATAGGAGTGCCTGCTTAAATCAGTTCAAATGAAAACAGAAAACTGGTATCTCCTGCGGTACAGTACATAAATGTGTTTGCAACCAAAGAAGAGAAACGAAAAGTACAACATTGTAAACTGACACACATAAGGGTGGCTTTCTTAATTAAGTTCAGAAGAAAACAGAAAAGTCATATCTCGCACTGTAGAGCACAGAAATCCGTTAACAATGGAAAAATAGAAACGCAAACACAGTGTTATAAACTGAAACACATATGTGTCGCCTACTTAACTAGGTTGAGTGGAAAACAAAAACTGATATGTTGTGCATTGAGCACATAGGCGCGTTTCCAACCAAAGAACAGAAACGCAAAGCAGAGCGTTCAAAACTAAATGATGTATGTGTAACATGCGTAAGTAAGTTGCGTGGTAAACATAAAAGTGATATCTCACACTGTAGACCACAGAATTCCATTAACAATGAAAGAACAGAAACACAAACACAGTGTTCTAAACTGAAACACATGCATATTTCCTGCTCAGCTAGGTTGAGTGGAAAAACAGAAAACTGATAACTAAAACACAAAGAGTCGCCTGCTTATATTAGTTTGAAGGAAAACAGAAAACTGGTATCTCCTGCAGTAGAGCATATAAACGTGTTTCCAACCAAAGAAGAGAAATGCAAAGCACAACATTGTAAACTGAAACACATACGCTTCGCTTGCTTAATTAAGTTTAGAAGGAAATAGAAAAGTGATTTCTCACACTGTAGAGCACAGAAATCTGTTAAAAATGGAAGAACAGAAACGCAAACACAGCGTTATAAACTGAAAAACATATGTGTCGCCTGCTTAAGTAGGTTGAGTGGAAAACAGAAAACTGATATCTTGTGCAGTAGAGCACAGATATCCTTTTCGAACAAAGGAACAAAAACACAAACACAAACGCAAACACAGCGTTGTAAACTACATCACATATGTGTCGCCTGCTTAACTATGTTGAGTGGAAAACATCAAAGTGATATCTCGCAGTGTAGAGCACAGAATTCCTTTACCAATGAAAGAACAGAAATGAAAAAACAGCATTGTAAACTACACAACATACGTGTCGCCTGCTTTGCCAGGTTGAGTGGAAAAAAGAAAAATGATGTCTAGTGCAGTAGAGCACACAAACACGTGACCAAAGAAAGAACAGCAACACAAAGCACACTGGTCTAAATTAAATCACATACATGTCGCATGCTTAACTAGGTTGAGTGGAAAACAGAAAACTGATATCTCGCAACGTAGAGAAGAGCACTTGCAACCGTCTCCAATGGAAGAACAGAAAAGCTCACTACAGTGTTGTAAAGTAAAAGACATGCATGTCGCTCACTTAACTAGGTTGAGTGGAAAACAGTAAACTTATATCTTCTGCAGTAGAGCACAGATATCCTTTTTGAACAAAAGAATAGAAACTCAAAACACAGCATTGTAAACTAAATTACATACGTGTCGCCTGCTTAACTAGGTTGATTGGAAATGTGAAAACTGATATCTCATGCAGTAGAGCACATAAACTCGATTCCAACGAAAAAAAGAAACACAAAGCATAGCATTATAAATTAAATCACATACTTGTCACCTGCTTAACTGAATTGAGTGGAAAACATAAAAGTGGTATCTCACACTGTAGAGCACAGTATTCCATTACCAATGAAAGAACAGAAATGCAAACACATCATTGTAAACTAAAGAACATATGTGTTGCCTGCTTTACCAGGTTGAGTGAAAATAGAAAAATGATGTCTAGTGTAGTAGAGCACACAAACACATTTCCAATGAAAGAACAGAAACACACAGCACTGTGCTGTAAACTAAATCACATATGTGTCGCATGCTTAACTAGGTTGAGTGGAAAACAGAAAACTGATATCTCGCAACGTAGAGAAGAGCTCATGCAACCGTCTCCAATGAAATACAGAAAAGCTAAGTACAGTGTTGTAAACTAAAAGACATACATGTCGCTCACATAACTAGGTTGAGTGGAAAACAAAAAACTTCTATCTTGTGCAGTAGAGCACAGATATCTTTTTTGAACAAAAGAACAGAAACTCAAAACACAGCATTGTAAACTAAATTACATACGTGTCGCCTGCTTAACTAGATTGATTGAAAACTGATATCTCATGCAGTAGAGCACACAAACATGTTTCCAATGAAAGAACAGAAACACAAAGCAGACTTTTGTAAACTAAATCACAAACGTGTCGCCTGCTTAACAAAGTTGAGTGGAAAACATAAAAGTGATATCTCACACTGTAGAGCACAGAATTCCATTACCAATGAAAGAACAGAAACAAAAACACAGCATTGTAAACTAAAGAACATACATGTCGCCTGCTTCACCAGGTTGAGTGAAAAAAAGAAAAATGATATCTAGTGCAGTAGAGCACACAAACGTGTTTCCAACGAAAGAACAGAAACACAAATCACACTGCTGTAAACTAAATCACATATGTGTTGCTTAACTAGGTTGAGTGGAAAACAGAAAAGTTGTATCTTGTGCAGTAGAGCACAGATACCCTTTTCAAACAAAAGAACAGAAACGCAAAACACAGCTTTGTAAACTGAATCACATAAGTGTCAATTGTTAAACTAGTTTGTGTGGAAAACAGAAAACTGATATCTCATACAGTAGAGCACATAAACCCGTTTCCAACAAAAGAAAAGAAAAGCAAAACACAGGGTTGTAAACTAAATCACATTAGTGTCGCCTGCTTATCTAGGTTGAGTGGAAAACAAAAATCTGATATCTAGTGCAGTAGAGCACATAAACCCATTTCCACCAATAGAAGAGAAACGCAAAGCAGAGGGTTGTAAACTAAATCACATACCTATTGCTTTTTTAACTAGGTTGAGTGGAAAACAGAAAACTGATATCGGATGCAGTAGAGCACATAAAACCGTTTCCAACAAAAGAACAGAAACGCAAAGCACAGGGTTATAAACTAATTCACATATGTGTCGCCTGCTTAACCTAGTTGAGTGGAAAACATAAAAGTGATATCTTGCACTGTATAGCACAGAATTCCATTACTAATGAAAGAGAAGAAACACAACCACAGCATTGTAAACTAAATCACATAAGTGTAGCATGCTTAACTAGGTTGAGTGGAATATAGAAAAATGATATCTAGTCCAGTAGAGCACACAAACCCATTTCCAATGAAAGAACAGAAACACAAAGCACAGGGTTGTAATCTAAATCACATAAGTGTCGTCTGCTTAACTAGGTTTAGTGGAAAACAGAAAACTGATATCGCATGCAGTAGAGCACATAAACCCATTTCCAAAAAAAGAACAGAAACGCAAAGCACAGGGTTGTAAACTAAATTACATATGTCTCGCCTGCTTACCTAAGTTGACTGGAAAACATAAAATTGATATCTCACTCTGTTAAGCACAGAATTCCATTACCAATGAAAGAGGATAAACAAAAACACAGCGTTGTAATCTAAAGCACATAAGTGTTGCCTGCTTAATTAGGTTGAGTGGAAAACAGAAAACTGATATCTCACAAAGTAGAGAAGAGCACATAAACCCATCTCCAATGGAAGAAGAGAAAAGCTAAGTATTGTGTTGTAATCTGAAACACATACTATCTCTTGCTTTAGTAGGTTGAGTAGAAAACAGAAAACTGATATCTCATGCAATAGAGCACATACACCCGTTTCCAACCAAAGAACAGAAAGGCAAAGCACAGGGTTGTAATCTAAATCAGGTTGAGTGGAAAACAGAAAACTGATATGAAGCAAAGCGTCGTTAATTAAGTACATGAAAACAAGAAACAGTGTTTCTGCACTAAGTTGAGAAGAAACAGAAAAGTCACATATCTAGCATAGTAGAGAAAAGTACATAAACGTGTTTCCAAGCTAAGAACAGAAAGGCAACACACAGACTTGTGAGTTTAACTAAGTAGAGGAAAACATATAAAAGTGTTTCTGAATGAAGTAGAGAAGAAAACAGTAAAGTGATAGCGTGTGTAGTAGAGAAGGGAATTAAAAATATCTCCAAGGCAAGAACAGAAACAAAAAGCACAGCATTGTGAAGTAAGTCTATGAAAACAGGACACAGTGTTACTGAACTAAATTGAGAAGAAAAGAGAAAACCCATATATTTAGCGTAGTAGGAAAGAGCACATAAACATGTCTCCAAGGAAAGAACAGAAACGAACAACACAGCATATTGAACTAAGTACATGAAAACTCATAATAGTGTTACTGAACTAAGTTGAGAAGAAAACAGAAAAGTGATATATCTAGCATACTATAGAATTACACATAACATACATATATGTACCATTGTTTCAAAGTTAAGAACAGAAAGGCAAAGCACAGTGTTGTGAACTAACTATAGGAAAACACGGGACAGATTTTCT
This sequence comes from Rhombomys opimus, assembly GCA_010120015.1. Lineage (NCBI taxonomy): Eukaryota > Metazoa > Chordata > Mammalia > Rodentia > Muridae > Rhombomys > Rhombomys opimus. The sequence goes on from REGO01001081.1 coordinate 21,465, forward strand.
GAACTAAGTGGAGAAGAAAACAGTCAAGTGGTATATCTAACATAGTAGAAAAGAAGCCATGAACATGTTTCCAAGGTAAGAACAGAAAGGCAAAGCACAGCCTTTTGAACTAAGGAAATGGAAACACCTAGCACTGTATCTGAACTAGGTTGAGAAGAAAACAAAAGTGATATATCTAGTGTAGTAGAGAAGAGCACTTAAATACCTTTCCAAGGTAAGAACCTAAAGGCAAAGCAAAGCGTTGTGATCTAAGTACATAAAAACCAGAAACAGTGTTTCTGAACTAAGTTGAGAAGAAAACAAGAGTGATATATCTAGCGTAATAGAGCTGTGAAGAAAAACTTGTTTCCAAAGTAAGAACAGAAACAGAAAGCAGAACAGTGTGAACTAAATACTGGAAAATATGTAACAGTGTTTCTGAACTAAGTTGAAAAGAAAACAGAAAAGTGATATTTTTGAAGGCTGTGGTTAATATTTACTAATGATTATCTTTTGGTAATGTTCCTGTGATTCCTAAACAGCTGTATAACCAAATCACCACACAGAGACTTGGTTTATTTAGTTAACCTAGAACACAATGCTTGGCAATAGTTACTCCATCCTAAACCTCCAAGCAAACATAGTTTCCTAACATTTAGATTTCATACATTATACTTTTTTTAGTGATATATTATGTCCAGTCCATCTCCGTGTAGTTCCAAGATCTCTCCTTAGCTCTCTTCTTGCTCTCCTCTCACCCCTCTCTCCTCCCGCCTATTTTCTGCTCTCTAGCTACTCACCTCTTTCCTGTCCTCTGGCTCTTCCCAGCTCAACATTGTGTCTAGTTGCTTGATTTTGGCCTGTTTACACAAGAGTTGAGACAGGATGCTTAGAATGAGTATCACAATGCAATATCCAGACTGTAACCAGAGAGGGGGGGATAAATCAACATTTGAATGAACAATTTCAAAAGAACATTATACCAACATTTCCCCCTTTAAGTCCAATAAAAGGCTCCTTTTCTTTCAATACAATAATAATTATGAAATTATGGAAACTGTTATATAAAATCTACATGTGCAATGTCTAGTCCATGTGTATTTAGCAAGTTAGGAGAAAGTATCTGATTATCCTATCTATCTTGACAAGTTAAAAGTTCTATACTTAAAATCACTTATATCCATATTGGTATTACCTATATGAAAGTGATATATCTCAATAGTACAGAAAAGCAAATAAATGTGTTTCCAAGGTAAAACATGAAGTCAAAACACAGCTTTGTGAACTTAGCTTATTGAAAACAGGTAACAATGTTACTGAACTAAGTTGAGAAGAAAACAGAAAAGAATATCTCTAGAATAGTAGAGAAGAGCACATGAACATGTTTCCAAAGTAAGAACAGAAAGTAAAAACACAGCTTTTTAAGCTAAGTACATGAAAACACCTAACAATGTTACTGAATTAAAGTGAGACAAAAACAGAAAAGTGATATAGCTAGCATAGTAGAGAAGAGCACACGAACGTGTTTCCAAGGTAAGAACAGAAACGGAAAGGACAACGTTGTGAACTAGGTACATGAAAACACGTAACAATGTTACTGAATTAAGTTGATTAGAAAACGGAAAAGTGATATATCTAGTGTAATGGAGATGAACACATGAATGTGTTTCCACGTAAGAAGAGAAAAGGAACGTAAAACCTTGTGAACTAAGTATATGAAAACTCGTAACAATGATACTGAACTAAGTTGAGAAGAAAACACAAAAGCGATATATCTTGCATAGTACAGAAGAGCACATGTACGTTTTCCAAAGGTAAGAAGAGAAACTGAAAGCACAACATTGTGACCTAGGTATATAAACACACACAACAATGTTTTTAAACTGAGTTGAGAAGAAAAAAGGAAAAGTTATATATCTGGTGTCATAGAGAAAAGCACATGAACGTGTTTCCAAGGTAAGAACAGAAAGTGAAAGCGCAGTGTTTTAACATAAGTACATGAAAACACGTAACAATTATCCTGATCTAAGTTGCGAAGAAAACAGAAGAGTGAAATATCTATTGAAGTAGAGAAGAGCACATGAACATATTTGTGTGTGTCCAAGGTAAGAACAGAAAGTCAAAGCACAGAGTTGTAAACTAAGTACATGAAAACACCTAACAATGTTACTGAACTAAAGAGACAAGAAAATGGAAAAGTGATATATCTCACGTCATAGAAAAGAGCACATGAATGTGTTTCCAAGGTAAGAACAGAAACGGAAAGCATGTTGTGAACTAAGTACATGAAAACACATATCTATTTTACTGAACTAAGTTGAGAAGAAAACAAAAAAGTGATGTATCTACCATAGTATGAGAAGAGCACATGAACATATTTCCAAAGTAAGAACAGAAACAGAAAGCACAACGTTGTGAACTAGGTACATGAAAATACTCAATTATGTTATTGAACTGAGTTGAGAAGAAAATGGAAAAGTGATATATCCAGCGTCGTAGAGAAGAGCACATAAACTTGTTTCCAAGGAAAGAACAAAAGTCAAAGCACTGCATTTTGAAAGAAGTACATGAAAACACATAACAATTTTTCTGAACTAAGTTGAGAAGAAAATGGAAAAGTGAAATATCTATTGTAGTAGAGAAGAGCACATGAACATATTTCTGAGGTAAGAACAGAAAGTCAAAGCACAGCATTGTAAACTAAATACATGAAAACCCCTAACAATGTTACTGAACTAAAATGAGAAGAAAACAGAAAATTATATACCTAGCATAGAAGAAAACAGCACATGAACGTGTTTCTAAACTAAGAACAGAAAGGCAAAGCACAGAGTTGTGAACTAAGTACAGGAAAACATGAACACTAATTCTGATCTAAGTTGAGAAGAAAATAGAAAAGTGTTATGTCTAGAGTAGTAGAGAAGAGCAAGTAAATGTGTCTACAAGGTAAGAACAGAAAGGTAATGCACAGTGTTGTGACCTAAGTACATGAATACATGAAACACTGTTACTGAACTAAGTTGAGAAGAAAAAAGGGATATATCTAGCATTGAAGAAAACAGCACATGAATGTGTTTCCAAGGTAAGAACAGAAAGGCAGAGCACAGCTTTGTGTTTTAAGTATCAGAAAACACGTAACAGTATTTCTGAACTAAGTTGAGAAGAATACCGAAAAGTGATATATGTAGTATGGTAGAGAAGAGCACGTAAAGGTGTTTCCAAGGTAAGAACAGAAAGACAAAGCACAGCGTTGTGAAGTAAGTACATGGAAACACAAAACAGTGTTTCTGAACTGTTGAGAAGAAAACAGAAAAGTGATATATTTAGCATACTATAGAAGAGCACATAAACGTGTTTCCAAGATAAAAACTGAAAGTCAAAGCACAGCATTGCAAATAAATACATGAAAACACATAACAATGTTACTGAACTAAAGTGAGAAGAAAATGGAAAAGAGACAATCTAGCATAGAAGAGCACATGAACGTGTTTCCAAGGTAAGAACAGAAACAGAAGCCACAAAATATTGAATTAAGTTCATGAACACACATAACAATGTTATTGAACTGAGTTGAGAAGAAAACGAAAAGTGATATATCTAGAATAGTAGAGAAGAGCACATGAACTTTTTTTCCAATATAAGAAGGGAAATGGAAAGCACAATGTTGTGAACTAAGTACATGAAAACATGTAAATATGTTACTGAACTAAGTTGAGAAGAAAACCAAAAAGTGAAATAACTATTGTAGTAGAGAAGAGCGCATGAACGTGTTTCTAAGGTAAGAACAGAAAGTAAAGCATATCATTGTAAATTAAATAAATGAAAACACTTAACAATGTTATTGAACTAAAGTTAAAAAAAAAACAAAACAAAAAAGTGATCTATCTCACATAGTAAAGAAGAGCACATGAATGTGTTTCCAAGGTAAAAACAGAAACGGAAAGCACAATGTTGTGAACTAGGTACATGAACACATGTAACAATGTTATTGAACAAAGTTCAGAAGAAAACGGAAAAGTGACATATCTAGCATCATGAAGAAGAGCACATGAACGTGTTTCCACATTAAAAACAGAAAGTCAAAGCACAGCGTTGTAGTCTACATGATAACACCTAAAAATGTTACTGAACTAAAGTGAGAAGAAAAAGGAAAAGTGAGATATCTCACATAGTAGAGAAGAGCATATGATCATCACATGATTGTAAGAACAGAAAGTCAAAGCACAGCCTTTTGAGATAAGTGCATGGAAACATGGAACAATTTTCTTGAACTAAGTTGAGAAGAAAAAGAAAAGCAAAATATCTATTATAGTAGAGAAGAGCACATGAACGTTTTTCTAAGGTAAGAACAGAAAGTCAAAGCACAGTGTTGTAAACTAAGTACAGGAAAAAGCAAAACAGTGTTTCTGAACTAAGTTAAGAAGAAAACAGAAAAGTTATATCTACGAAGTACAGAAGGGCAAATTAACCTGTTTAATTGGTAAGAACAGAAATGCAAATAGCAGCTTTGTGAAACAAGTACACAAAAACACATAGTAGTGATTTTGATCTGTGTTGAGAAGAAAACAGAAAACTGCTCTCTAGTAAAGTATGAAAGACCACATAAACATGTGTCCAAGTTAAGAACAGAAAAACAAAGAACAGTGTTGTGAACTAAGTACAGAACAGCACATAGAAGTGTTTCTGAACTGAGTTCAGAAGAAAACAGTAAAGTGATATCTAGCATAATAGAGAAAAGCACATAAACCTGTTTACAAGGTAAGAACGGAAACACAAAGAACAGCGTTGTGAACTATATACAGAAAACTTCTTAATAGTGTTTCTGGGCTAATTTGAGATGAAAACAGAAGAGTGATATCTAGAAAAGTATGCAAGTGCTCTTCAAAGTGTTTCCAAGGTAAGAACAGAAATGCAAAGAACAATATTGTGAACTAATTATAGAATAGCACATAGTAGTGTTTCTGAACTAAGTTAAGAATAAAAGTGAAAAGTGATATCTAGCATAATAGAGAAGAGAACATAATCCTATTTACAAGGTTAGAACAAAAACACAAAGGAGAGCATTGTGAACTAATACAGAATACCACTTAGTAGTGTTTTTGAACTAAGTTGAGAAGAAAACAAAAAAGTGCTATTCAGCAAATTACAGAAGAGCGCAAAATCCTGTTTCCAAGGCAAGAACAGAAACGCAAGGAACAGCTTTGTGAACTTAGAGAAAAACATGTAGTAGAGCTTCTGAACTAAGCTGAAAAAAAGAAGTGCTATCTAGCAAAGCACAGAAGAGCACATAAAAGTGTTTTCAAGGTAAGAACAGAAAAGCAAAGAACAGTGTTGTTAACTAAATACAGGAAAACACATAGCAGTGTTTCTGAACTGAGTTGAGAAGAAAACAGAAAAAGATATCTAGAAAAGTACACAAGTGTGCTTCAGAGTATTTCCACTGTAAGAACAGAAATGTAAGGTACAGCTTTGTGAACACATAGCAGTGTTTCTGAACTGAGTTGAGAAGAAAACAGAAAAGTGATATCAAGCAAAGTACAGAAGAGCACATAAACCTGTTTACAATGTAAGAACATTAATGCAAACAACAGCGTTGTGAATCAAAGACAGAAATCTTCTTAGTAGTGTTTCTGAGCTAAGTTGAGAAGAAAACAGAAGAGTGATATCTAGAAAAGTACACAAGTATGCTTCAAAGTGTAAGAACAGAAATGCAAAACACAGTGTTGTGAACTAATTACAGAATAGTAATGTTTCTGAAATGGAGAAGGAAAAAAGTGATATCTAGCAAAGTACAGAAGAGCGCATAAACATGTTTCCAAGGTAAGAATAGAAATGCAAAGAACAGCATTGGAAATAAGTACAGAAAAGCACATAGCAGTGTTTCTGAACTGAGTTGACAAGGAAACCAAAAAACACATAGTAGTGTTTCTGAACTAAGTTGAGAAGAAAAGAGAAAAGTGATATCTAGCATAATAGGGAAGAGCACATAAACATGTTTGCAACATAAGAACAGAAATGCAAAGAACAGCATTGTGAACTAAATACAGAAAACCACTTAGTAGTGTTTTTGAACTAAGTTGAGAAGAAAACAAAAAAGTACTATTCAGCAAAGTACAGAAGAGTGCATAAAAGTGTTTCTATGGTAAGAACAGAAATGAAAGGAACAGCTTTGTGAACTTAGAGAAACACACAAAGCAATGTTTCTGTACTGAGTTGAGAAGAAAACAGAAAAGTAAGATCAAGCAAAGCAGCAAAGAGCGCATGAACGTGTTTCCAAGGTAAGAACAAAAACACAAAGAACAGCTTTGTGAACTAAGTACAGAAAAACACATAGTAGTGTTTCTGAACTGAATGAGAAGAAGAAAAAAGTGATATCTAGCATAACAGGGAAGAGCACATAAACCCATTTACAAAGTAAGAACAGAAATACAAAGAACAGTGTTGTGAAGTAAATAACAGAAAACCATTTAGCAGTGTTTCTGAACTGAGTTCAGAAGAAAACAGAAAAGTGATATCTAGCAAAGGACAGAAGAGCACATTAATGTGTGTCCAAGGTAAGAACAAAAATGCAAAGAACAGTGTTGTAAACTGAGTACAGAAAAACACATAGTAGTGTTTCTGAACTGTGTTCAGAAGAAAGCAGAAAAGTGCTATCTAGCAAAGTACAGAAGAGTGCATAAAGGTGTGTCCAAGGTAAGAGCAGAAATGCAAAGAACAATGCTGTGAAATAAGTACAGAAAAACACATAGATGTGATTCTGAACTAAATTGAGAAGAAAAGAGAAAAGAGATACCTAGCATAATAGGTATAAAGGTATAGCTCATAAAGGTGTTTTCAAGGTAAGAACAGAAAGGCAAAGAACAGCGTTGTGGACTAAGTACAGAAAAACACATAGTAGTATTTCTGAACTGATTTCAGAAGAAAACAGAAAAGTGACATCTAGAAAAATATACAACTACACTAGTAAGTGTTTTGAAGGTAAGAGGAGAAATCTAAACAACAACATTTTTAAATAAGTACAAAAGAACACAGAGCAGCATTTCTGGATTAAATCAAACTCTAATGCTGAACCTAACCCTACCAGAAACGTAACCTTAACCTTAACCCTAACCCTATAACTAACTCTAGCACAACCTTAACCCTAACCCTAACCCTAACTCTAACCCTATCACAACCCTAACCATAACCCTAACCCTAACCGGAGCACAACCCTAACCCTAATCATAACTTTATTAAAACCATAACCCTAACCTGAGCACAACCCTATACCTAACCACAACACTAATTCTAGCACCATCCTAACCCTAACCATAACCCTAAACCTAACCCTAACTTTAACCCTAGCACAACCCTTACGCTTACCCTATCACAACCCTAACCCTAACCCCTAACTCTAACCTTAACCCTAATCCTAGTACAACCCTGACTCTTACAGTAACCCTGGCACAACCATAACCCTATCACTAATCATAACCCTAACCATAGCACAACCCTAACCCAACACTAACAGTAACCATAGCACAATCTTAACCCTAAATCAAACACTAAACCTACCCTAACACAACCCTAAGCCTAACCCTAACCCTAACTCTAACACAACCCTAAACCTAACCCTAGCACAACCCTAACCCTAACCCTAATACAACCCTAACCTTAACCCTATCCCTAACCCATAGCAAAAACCTAAACCTAACCCTAACCCTAGCACAACCCTAAGCCTAACCATAGCACAAACCTAACCCTAACTCTAACCCTAACCACAACTCTAACATTAGCACAACTCTAACCCTAACCCTAACCCTAGGACAACATTAATCCTAACCCTAAACCTAACCTTAGAACAACCCTAGAACCTAGAACAACCCTAAACCTAACCTTAACTCTAACCCTAGTACCACCCTAATACTAACCCTAACCCTGAACCTAACATAACCCTATTTTAACCCTAACCCTAGCACAACGCTAAGACTAACAGTAAACCTAACAGAACCCTAGGATAAACTTAACCCTATTAATAACTCAAACCCTGGCACAACCATGACCCTCAACCTAACCTTGAACATAGCATAACCCTAACCCTAACCCTAGGAAAAACCTAACCTTAACCCTAACCTAACCCGTACCCTAACCCTTGCACAACCCTAAGCATAACAGTAACCCTAACCCTAGTACAACCCTAACCCTAACCCTAAGCCTAGCACAACCTTAACATTAACCCTAACCGTAACCCTAGCACACCCCGAACCCTAACCCTAACCCTAACTCTAACCCAAGCACAACCATAAGCCTAACCGTAACCCATAAACTAGCACAAAAATAACCCTAACCCTTAACCATAACCTTAGCAAAAACCCTAATCTTAACACTAATACTAGCACAACCCTAACACTTACCCTAACCCTAACTCAAGCACGACCCTGACCCTAGCCCTAGCACAACATTAACCCTAACACTTACCCTAAAACCTAAACCTAGCACAACCCTAACCATAACCCTAACCCTAACACAAGCCTTAGCATAAGCATAAACCTAACGCTAACCCTAACCCTAACCCTAGCACAACCCTCACCCTAACCATAACCCTAGTACAACCCTAACCCTAACCCTAGTACAAACCAAAACCTAACCCTAACTCTAACCCTAGCACAGTCCTAACTATAACTCTAAACCTAACATAAGCCAAACCTAACACTAACCCAAAGCCTTGCAGGACTCTAAAACTAACACTGGTACAACCATAAGCCTAACCCTAATACTAAAAAAACCCTAAACCTAGAAATAACTCTAATCCTAACTCTAGCACAACCCTAAACCTAACCTTAACTCTAACCCTAGCAAAACCATATCCCTAACTCCCTAACAGTAATTATAAACCTAAAAGTAAACCTAACCTTAACCCTAGCACAACCCTAACCATAGACAAGCATAATCCTAACCCTGAACCTAGCACAAACCTAACCCTAACAGTAACAGAAACCTAACCTAACCTAACCTAACCTTAGCAAAACCTAAGACTAACTGTAAACCAAACCCTAACCCTAGGACAAACCTAACCCTAACTTGAACCCTAGTACAAACCTAACCTTAAGGCTAACCCTAACCCTAGCACAACCCTAACCTTAAACATTACCCTAGCTCTAACCCTAATCCTAGCACAACCCTAAATCTAACAGTAACCCTAACCCTAACACTAGTACAACCCTAACCTAAACCTACCCCTAGCACAACCTTAACCTTAACGCTAACCCTAATCTTAGCACAACCCTAAAACTAACCCTAACCATAAACCTAGCACAATCCTAGCCCTAAACCAAACCCTAAACCTGAACATAGCACAACCCTAACACTAACCGTAGCACAACCCTAACCCTATCCCTAACCATAACCATAACCTTAGCACAACCATAACCTTAACACTAACCTAGCACAACCCTAATCCTAAAGCAAATCCTAACCCTAACCTTAGCACAAGCCTAAACCTAACCCAAAATGTAACCCTAGCAAACCCTAAATCTAAGCCAAACATAACCCTAACCCTAACCCTAGTACAACCCTAACCCTAAACCTATACCTAACCCTAGCACAACCCCACCCCTAACTCTAACCCTAGCACAACCCTAAGATTAACACTAACCCTAAACCTAACCATAGCACAAACTTAACCTTAAGCCTAACCCTAGGACAACCCTAATCCTAACCCTAACCCTAGAACAACCCTAAACCTTACAGTAACAATAACCCTAGCACCACCCTAATCCTGACCCTAACCCTGAATCCAGCACAACCCTAACCCAAGCACAAACCTAACCTTAATCCTAACCCTAGCACAATGCTAAAACTAACTGTAAACCTAACAGTAACTCTAGGACAAACTTAACCCTATTCGTAACTCAAAACTTGGCACAACCATAATCCTCACCCTAACCCTAGCACAATCCTAAACCTAACCCTAACCTTAGCACAAGCTTAACACTAATCCTAACCTTGAACATAGAACCCTAACCCTAACACAAACCTAACCCTAACACTAACCTAACCATGACCCTAACCCAAGCACACTAATCCTAACCTTGAACATAGAACCCTAACCCTAACACAAACCTAACCCTAACACTAACCTAACCATGACCCTAACCCTAGCACAACCTGAAGCATAACACTAACCCTAACAATAACCCTAGTACAACCCTAACCCTAACCCTAACCCTAGCACAACCCTAACATTAACCCTATCCGTAACTCTAGAACACTCCGAACCCTAACCTTAACTCTAACCTGAGCACAACCCTAAGCCTAACCCTAATCCTTAAACTAGCACAAAAATAACCCTAACCCTTAACCCTAACCTTAGCAAAACCCTAATCTTAACACTAATGGTAGCATATCCCTAACACTTACCCTAACCCTAACTCAAGCACAACCCTGACCCTAGCCCTAGCACAACATTAACCATAACACTTATCCAAACACTTAACCCTAAACCCAAACCTAACCCTAACCCTCGCAGAACCCTAACCCTAACCCCTAATTCTAACCCATAACCGGAACCATAACCCTAAGCCTAACTCTAACCCTAAATCTAACACCTAAAACTAACCCTACCTTAAACCTAATTCATAACCTTAATATTAACCCTAACCCTATACCTAACCCCTAACCCTAAACCCTAACCATAAAACTAACCCAAACTCTAACCCTAACAGCTAAATATAACCCAAACTCTAACCCTAATCCTAACCTTTAACTCTAACCCCAAACTTAACCCTAAGACTAACTTTAAATCTAACTCTGAACCCTAACCCGTAACCCTTACCCTAAATGTAAACTTAAACCTATAACTAAACCCTAACATTAACCATTACCCCTAACCCTAACTCTAAACCTAACCCTAAACCTAAACCACTAACCCTAAATATAACCCCTAAAACTAACCCTAACACTAACCCTAACCCCAACCGCAAATCCTAACCCTAAACCACTAACCATAACTATAACACCTAAACCTAAACCTAAAACTATCCCATAACCCTAATGCTAACCCCTAAATCTAACCTTAACCCTAACTCTTACCTTAACCTAACCCTAACCCTAACCCTAAACCTAACCCTAATCCTAATCCTAACCTAACCCAAACTGTAAAAACTAACAGTAACCCTAACCCTAAGCCTAACCTATTCCTAACCCTAACCCTAAGTGTAACCCCTAACACTAACCCTAACCGTAACCTAACCCTAAACCTAACACTAAACCCTAACCACAGCCCTAACCCTAACCCTAGCCCTAACTGTCTCACTATATCCCTAATACTAACTACAACCCTAACCCTCCAACCCTAATCCTAACCCTAACTCTAACCTAACCCTAAACCTAATCTAACCCTAACCCTAACACTAATCCTAACCCTAACCCAAAACTGAGCCCTAACCATAACCTAACCCAAACTGTAAAATCTACCCCTAACCCAAACCTTAAGTCTAACCTCTCCCTAACCCTAACCGAACCCTAACCCTAATCCTTAACACTAACCACAACCATAACCATAACCGCTAATCCTAACCCTAACTTAATCCTAAACCTAACCAGAAACCTATCCCTAATCCTAACCCCAAACCCTAAACCTAACCATAAATCTATTCCTAAATAATAAACCTAAATTTAACCCCAACCCCTAAACTTAACCCTAACCCTAACCTAACATAAACCTAACCTAACCAACCCCTAACCCTGAACTGTAACCCTAAACTTAACCCTAAAATAACCCTAACACTTAACCGTAACCTTAACCATAACCTAAGCCTAACCCTAACCTTAACCCTAAGCCTCACCTATCACTAACCCTAACTTAACCCTAACCCTATCCCTAATCCTAACTCTAAAACCTAACCCTAATCCTAAATTTAATCTCTAACCCTAACCCTAACACTAACCCAAACCCATAACCCTAACAGTAACCCTACCCTAACCTAACCCTAAACCTAACTCTGTAACCCTAACCCTTACCTAACTCTAAACCTAACAATAAACCTAACCCTAACCCCAAACCCTAAACCTAACCCCTTGCACTAACCCTAACCCTAACCCTAAACCTAACCCTAAACCTAACGCTAAACCGAAACCTAACCCATACCTAACTCTAACCCTCTAAACCTAACCCAACCCTAACTCTAACACTCTAACTTTAAACCAACCCTAACCCTATCCTTTACCCATAACCCTAAATTCTAACCTTAACACTAACCCTATCCCTAACCCCAACCCATAATTCTAACCCAAACTCTAACACTAATTCTAACCTAACCCAAACTCTAACCCTAACCTTAGCCCTAACCATCTTACCCTAACCCTAATCCTAACCCTAAACCCTAACCCTAACTCTACCCGTTAACCCTAACCCTAACCCTGAACCCTAACCCTAACACTAACACTATCACTATCACTATCACTAACAACTACCCTAACTTTTAACCCCAACCCTAACCCTAACTCTAACCATAAGCCCTAACCCCTAACCCTAACCCTAACAGTAACCCTAATCTAATCCTAAACATAACCCTAAACAAAACCCTAACCTAACCGAACCCTAACCCTGAACTCTAACTATAAACCTAACCCTAACCCTAATCCTAACCTAACCCTAACCTTAACTCTAAACCTAACGTATCCATAACCCTAACTTAACCCTAAACCTATAGCTAACCCTCACTCTAAAACCTAACCCTAATCCTTAAAGTAACACTAACCATAACCATAACCCCTAACCCTAACCTAACCCTAACCCTAACATTAAGTCTAACCTCTCCCCTAAACCCCTAAGGGTAACACTAACCCTAACCCTAAAATGTTAACCCTAACATCCTAACCCTAATACTAATCCTAACATTAACCCTAACCATAAACACTAACCTTAACCCTAAAGCTAACTCTAAGCATAACTCTAACATTAACTCTCTAACCCTAAACCTAACCTTAGCCCTAATCTTTGCCCTAAACCTAACCCTATACCTAAACCTAACTGTAACACTCACAACTCTAACCCTAACCCTACCAAAAACCTATCCTAACACTTGCCCTAAAACCCTTGTCATAACCATAACCCTAAAGCTCTCACCCTTATATTTCCTTAACCATAACTTTAAAACCCTAACTGTAAAAACATAAACTTAACCCTAATCCTATCCCCAACCCTAACAATCCGAACAATAACAAACCTAACCCCTAAACTTAACTATAACCATTAAAGCCTAACTCAAACACTAGCCCTTAAAACCCAACCCTAACCTTAATGCTAAAACCCGGACCTTAATCCTAAGCCTAAAACCCTAACCCTAAACCTCACCTTAACACAGACCCTAAAACCCTAACCCTAGCACCATAACCCAAACCCTAACAAACTTAATCCTAACCTTAACCTTAACCATAATCCTAACACTACTCCTAACATTTACAACATTAAGCCTAACCCTAATATCCCTAACCCTAACCCTGAAAACCTAACCCTAACATTTATCCTAACCACAAAACCCTAACCTTAACCCTAACACAACCATCACCCTAACAACCCTAACAATAACACAAACCTCAATCCTAAACCTAACGCCATAACCATAACCAATCCACTAACCCTTACCCTAAACCTAAAACCCTAATCCTAAAAACCATAAAACTATAATCTTAACCACCCTAGCCGTACCCCTAACCTTTACCCCAACCCTAACCCTAACAACCCTAACCCTAAAACTTATACTAACAACCTAATCCTAACCAAACATGCCCGTAACCCTAATCTTAACTCTAACAACATTAACCCCAACCCAAAGACCACAGTCCTAACTCTAACCCTAATCCTATCCCTAACCCTAACAATCTTAATACTGTCCTTAACAACCCTAACCTTCACCCAATCTCTATCCCTAACCCTAATCCTAACAACCCTAACACTAACCCTAATAACAGTAACTTTAACCAAAATCCTAACCCTATCCCAAAATCTATTACCCTAAAACCCTAACCTAAACCCCAACCCTGTCTTAACCCTAATCCTAACAACCCTTACTCTAAACCTAAATGTAACAACCTTAAACCTTATCCTAACCCTAAAAATGCTAAACCTAACCCTAATCATATCCCTAACCCTAAACTTAACCTTAACAACTTAATCGTAAGCTAACAATACTAACCATAAACCTAACCCAAAAAACCATAACACTAACCATAAAACTGTAACTGTAACTCTAACCCTAACCATATAATCCTAACCCTAAAACCCTAAATCTAAACATAACCCTAAATTTAACCCTAACCCTAATCCTAACACTGACCCTAACACTAACAACCTTAACCCTTTAAAAAACCTAACCATAACCCTAATCCTAAGAACATTAACCTTAAGCCTAACAACCATAAACCTAACCTTAACCCTAACATCCCTATCCCTAACAGTAACATCCCTAAGTGTAACCCTAAAACCCTAACTCTATCCTTAATCCTAACCCCAACCCTAACCCTAACATTAACCCTTATAACACTAACCCTGATCCTAAAACCATGACCCTAACAGAAACCCTAACCCTAACACTAATTCCAAAACCCTAATCCTAAAAAGGCTAACCATTAAACCTTAATGCTAACCCTAACCCTAACACTATTCTTAACCCTAGCCCTAAAAACCCTAACCTTAATCCTAACACTTACAACCTTACCCTAAGAAACACTAACACTAAAACCCTAAAATCCTAACCCTAACCCTAACTGTAACACAATAACCGTAAAATGATAAACTTAACAAACCCTAACTCCAACTCTAAAAATCCTAATCCTAACCATCCTAACACTAACCCTAACACTAAAACTAACCCAAAACCCTAACTCAAACCCTACCCCTGAAACTATAACCATAAAATCTCAATCCTAATCCTAAACCTAAAACGCTAACCCTAACCCAAACCCTAAAACACTAACACTAAATCCCTAACCCTAAAGCCTTAACGTTAACGCTAACTCTACCCTTAACCTTAACCCTAATCCTAACCACCCAAACACTTACTCTAACATCCCTAACCCTAACCCTTACACTAACACTAACCCTAACCTTAATCCAAACTCTTACCCTAACCCTAATAACCCTAACCCTAATCCTAACTCTAACCCTACCCAACCCTAACTGTAACACTAACCCTAACCCTAAGACAAACAACACTAACTCTAACACTAATCCTAACAACTCTAACACTATCAACCCTTACCCAATGCTAACACTAACCCTAATCCTAAAACACTGACCCTAACCATAATGAAAATCCTAACACCAACTGGAACCCTAACAACTGTATTCCTCACCCTAACATCCTTACCCCTTAACCTAACAACCCTAACCTAAATTGTAACCCTAACCTTAACCATATGACTAATGCTTACACTAACCCTAACAACATTAACCCTATACCTAACCCTACTAACGCTAACCCTAACCACTCTTACCCTAACCCTAAAAACACTATCCCTAACCCTAACCCTAACCCAAACTCTAACCCTAACCCTAATCCTAACACCCTAACCCTATCCAATCGTAGCCCTTACCCTAACTCTAACAACATTTACCCTAACCCTAATACTAACAACTCTAACTTAATGCTAACCTTAACACTAACCCTAACGATACTAACCTTAACCCAAACCACAACACTTACACTAACTCAAATCCTAACAACACTAACTCTATCCCTAACAACCCTTACCCTAATCCTAACGCTAAACCTAGCCCTAACCCTAAAACCCTAACCCAAACTCTAAACCTAACCCTAAAACCCTAACCCTAACTCTAAAACCCTAACACTAAAACATTAACCTTACAACACTAACCATAAACTTAACCGTAAGCCTTACCACCCTAATTCTAACCCTAACAACTGTAACCATAACGCTAATCCTAAAACCCTAACCCTACAACCCTAACCCTAAACCTAACTACCCTAATCTTAACACTAACAACCCTAACCCTAACAGCATATCTAACCATAATACCATAACCACACCTAACACTAATCCTAACCCTAAAACATTAAACCTACAACCTAACCCTAAACCTAACTACCCTAAACTAATCCCTAAACCTAATGACCCTAACTCTAAACCTAACCCCAAAACTCACATCCCTAACCCTAACACTAAAACCCTAACCTTAACCTTACCCCTATCCATAACCCTAACTCTAATATTTTCTACCCTAACCCTAACCTTAAACCCTTACCCTAACCCTATCTATAACCTTAACACCAACCCTAATCCTAAAACCCTAACCCTAAAACTGTAACCCAAACTCTAACCCTAACATTAACTCTAACCTTAACCCTAACAACCCTAAACATAACCCTAAACCTAATAACCCTTACCCTAACACTTACATCCCTAACATGAGCTGTCTATGATAACCTAGCCATAACCATAACACCAACCCTAATCCTAAAACCCTAACCCTAAAATGCTAACCCTAGAACAGTAAACGTAATCCTAAACCTAACATTAACCCTAACCCCAACCCCCTAAACCTAACACCACCTCTAACGCTAACCCTAACACTAACCCTAACCCTTAACCTAAGAAGCCCAAAAACTAACCCTAAGCCAAACCACAAATTAACTCTAACCCTAGTTCTAAAAGCCTAACCCTAAATCTAAAACTCCAATCATAATCCTTACCCTAAAGGCCTAACCCTAATCCTAACCCTAAACCCTAACCCTAAAACCCTAAACCTAAAACCATAACCCTAACCCTATAACTAACAACTCTTACACTACTCCTAACCCTAATGCTAACCCTTACACTAACCCTAACCCTAATCCTAACAACCTAACCATAAATAACCCTAATGATAATACTAATTATAACACTACCAACAGTAAACCTAACACTAATATTAACAACCCTAACCCAAACACTAACCTTAACCCTAATCTTAACCCTATCCCTAACCGTAACACAAACCCTAATCCTAACCCTAAAAATATTAACCTTAACCCTAACAAAGCAACCCTAACCCTCAACCTTAACTCTAACCCTACCCAACCCTAATCATAACATTAACCCTAACCCTAACTCTACCAACATTAACCCTAACCCTAAAACAAACAACACTTACTCTAATCCTAACACTATCCCTAATCCTAACAACTCCAACACTATCAACCCTTATCCTAACCCTAACTCTTAATGCTAACCCTAATCCTTGATCTGTGCATGATCACCTGATATCTGACATGGTTTCCCAGCCATGGATATGTCCATGATAACAATCATGGTGTCTCAGCCATGGAGCTGTCCATGACATAACATTCATGGTGTTTTGGTCTTGGACCTGTCCATGCTAACCTTATAACATTCATGGTCTCACCGATATGGAGCTTTCCATGATAACATTCATGGTATCCCAGCCATGGAGCTGTCCATGAGAACATAATAATTGTCATGGTGTTCAAGCCACAGATCTGTCCATGATACCATGACAGCAGTCATGATGTGTTGACTTCAGAGCTCTCCACGAAAAATTTTCAACTGTCTTGGTGTCTCAACCATATAGCTGTCCATAATATCAGTCATGGTGTCCCATGATGGAGATGTCCATGTTTACAGTCATTTTGTCTCTCCAAGGAACTGGGCATGATAACAGTCATTTTTTCCCCTCCATGGAGAGGTCCATGATAACATGAAAATTGTCATGGTGTCCTGGAGAAAGAACTGTTCATGATAACATAACAGTCATTGTGTCCCAACCATGGGACACTCCATGATAACAGTCATGGTTTCCCAGTCATGAGCTGTCTATGATAACATGATAAAAGTCATGGTGTCATGGCCATGGAGCTGTCCACAATAGTAGTCAAGTTTTGCCGGCCATGGTGCTGTCCATGAAAAAAATGATAACAGTCATGATGTCCTGACCATGTAGCTGTCCATGATAACATAACAGTCATGGTTTCCTGGCCATGGAGCTGTCTGTGATAACATAATAACAGTCATGGGACCCCATCAATGAAGCCATCCATGATAACACAGTAAGAGTCATGGTGTCCCAGCCATGGAGCCATCCATGATAACAGTCAAGGTTTCCTGACAATTTAGCTGTCCATCATAATAAGATAATACACATTGTATCCCAGCCATGGAGGTATTCATGATGACAGTCATGTCCTTCGAGTCATGGAACTGTCCACGATAACATGATAACAGTCATGGTGTCCCAGCCATGGAGCTGTCCATGATAACACTTATGGTGTTCTGAGCATGCAGTCATGGCCTCTGAGTCATGGAATTGTCCAAGATAACATGATAACAGTAATGGTGTTCCAGGCATGGAGCTGTCCATGAAAACAGTCATGGTATCCTGGCCATGGAACTGTCTACAATAAGATCATGGTGTCACGACCATGGAGCTGTCCATGATAACATGATAAGAGTCATGGTGTCCTGAACATGCACCTGTCCATGATAATATGTTAGCAGTCATAGTGTCCCAATCATGGAGCTTTCCATGATAAAAGCCATGATGTCCCAGCAAAGGAGCTGTCCATGATAACATGATAACAGTCATGGTGTTTCACCCTTGGAACTGTCTACAATAATTTGATAACAGTCATTGTGTCCCATCCATGGAGCTGTCCATGATTACAGTCAGGGAGTCTCAGCCATGAAAATGTCCATAGCATGATAATGGTCATAGTGGCCTAGCCTTGGAGCTGTCATTGATTATAGTCATGGTGCACCAGCCATAAAACTGTCCATGAAAACATGATAACGGTCAGGGTTAGGGTTAGGCTGTCCATGATAACATTATATGAGTCATGCTTTCACAACCATGGAGATGTCCATGATAACTTGATAACATTCATGGTGTTCTAGCCATGGAGCCATCCATGATAATAGTTATGCTGTCCCAGCCATAGATCAGTCCATAATAATGCAATAACAGTCATGGTTTACCAGCCATGGAGACATCCATGATAATAATCAGGGTTCCCAAACCATTCATCTGTCCATGATAACATCATAACAGTTACAGTATCCGAGCCATGAAACTGTCCATGATAACAGTCGTGGCTGCCCAGCCATGGGGCTGTCCATGATAATAGTCATGATGTCCCAACTATGCACCTGTTCCTGATAACATGATAACAGTCAGGGCGTCCTGGCCATGGAGCTGTCCATGATAAAATCAAAACAGTCATGGTGTCCAAGACATGGAGTTGTCTGTGATAAGGGGTCATGGTGTCCCAGGCATGGGGCTGTTCATGATAATACTCATTGTGTCCCAGCCATGGAGCTGTACATGATAACATGATAACAGTTATGGCATCCCAGCCATGGAGCTGGGATAACATAATAACATGATAGCAGTCATGGTGTTTCAGCCATGGCAATGTCCATGATAACACTCATGATTTCCCCAGCATGCAGCTGTCCATCATAACATGGTAACAAACATGCTGTCCCAGGCATGGATCTGTCCATGATAAAACTCATGGTCTCCAGGCCATGGAATTGTCTATTATAACATAATAAAAGTCATGATGTCCTGACCATTCACCTGTCCATGATAACATGATAAGGGTCATGGTGTCTCAGCTACAGAGTTATCCATGATAACAGTCATGATATCCCAGAAATGGAGCAGTGCATTATAACATGATAAAAGTCATGCTGTCCCGGCCATGGAGATGTCAATGATAACAGTTGTGGTGTCTCAGCCATGGAGCTGTCCATGAAAAAAATCATGTGGTCCTAGCCATGGAGCTGTCCATGATAACATGATAACAGTCATAGTGTTTTGGCAATGGAACTGGCTATGATAACATGATATAAGTCATGGTGTGCCAGCCATGGAGTTGTCCAAGATAACATGCTAACAGTCATAGTGTCCCTGCCATGGAGCTGTCAGTCTTAACAGTCATGTTGTCCCAGTCATGGAGCTGTCCATAATAACAATCATGTTGTCTTGGCCATGGAGCTGTCCATAATAACATAATATCAGTCATGGTGTCCTAGCCTTGGAACTATGCATGATAACATGAAAACAGTCATGGTATCCCAGCCATAGAGCTGTGCATGATAACAGTTATGGTGTTCCAGCCAAGGAACTGTCCATGAAATTATGATAGCAACCATGGTGTGCTACCCACTGAGTTGTCCAATATAATGTAATTACAGTCATGTTGTCATGGTGATTGAGCTGTCCATGAAAACAGTCATGGTGACCCAGCCATGGAGCTGTCCATGAAAGCATGATAAAAGACATGCTGTTTCAGCATTGAACTCTCCATGATAACATGATATTAGTCATGGAGTGCCAACCATGTTGCTGTCCATGACAGCATGATAAAACTCATGGTGTCCTGGCCATGGAACTGTCCATGATAACAGTCATGATGACCCAGCCATGGAGCTGTCCATGATAACATGATAACAGTCATGGTGGACTGGCCATGGACATGTCCATGATAACAGTCATGGTGTGCCAGCAAGAGAGCTGTACATAACAACATGATATCAATCATAGTTTCCCCATATGGGAGCTGTCCATGATAACAGTCTTTGTGACCCAACAATGGAGCTGTCCATGATAATATGAAAATAGTCATGGGGTCCCAGCCATGGAGATTTCCATGAAAACAGTCACAGTGGACTGGTCATAGACATGTCCATGATAACAGTCATGGTGTCCTGGAAAATGAGTTGTCCACGATAACATGATAACATTCATGGTGTCCCTGCAATGGAGCAGTCCATGATAACATGATATCAATCATGGTTTCTATCCATGATAACAGTCATTGTGATCCTGGCAATGGAGCCATCCATCGTATGATAACAGTCAATGTGTTCCAGTCATAAAGTCAGCCATGATAACAGTCATGGTGTCCTGACCATGCAGCTGTCCATGACAACATGATATCAGTCATGGTGTCCCACAAATGGAGCATGATAACATGAAAACAGTCATAGTATTTTGGTCACCAACCAGTCCATGATAACATGATAACATTCACAGTGTCCCGAACATAGAACTATCCAAGATAACATGATAATCGTCATGATGTCACACCAGGGAGCTGTCCTTTATAACATAATAACTGTCATGGTGTCCGATGGTAGGAGCTGTTCATGATAACATGATATCAATCATGGATTCCCGACAATGGAGTTGTCCATGAAGACATAACAGTCATGGTTTCCCAGCCATGGAGCTGTCCATGATAACATGATAACAGTCATGTTGTTCAACCAATGGAGATGTCCATGATAATAGTCATGGTGTACCAGCCATGGAGTTGTCCATGATAACATGGTAACAGTCATGGTGTCCCTGCCATGGAGATGTCCATGATAATAGTCATGGTGTACTGGCTATGGACCTGTCCATGATAACATGATAATAGTCATGATGTCATGCCATGGAGCTGTCCATAATAACATGAAAACACTTATGGTATTATGGAGCTTTCCATGATACCATGTTATCAGTCATGGTTTCCCATCCTTGGAGCTGTCCATGATATCATGATAACAGTCATTTTGTCCAGACCATGGAGCCATCCTTGATAATAGCCATGGTGTTCTGGCCATGGAGCTGTCCATGATAACAGACATGGTGTCCCAGCTATGGAGCTGTCCATGATAACAAGATAACAGTCATGGTACCCTGGCCATGGAGTTGTCTGTGATAATTCTAAAGGTGTCCCAGCCATGGGGCAGTCCATGATAACATGATAATAGTCATGGTGTCCCTGCAATGCAGTTTTCCATGTTAACATGATAACAGTCATGGTGTCACACATTGGAGCTCTCCATGATAACATAATAACATGATAACATAATAACATGATAACATGATAACATGGTGTCCTGGCCATGGAGCTGTCCGTGATAACAATCATGGTGTCCGGCCCAAGGAACAGTCCATTATAACATGAAAGCATTCATTGTGTGCTGGTCATGGAGTTGTCCATGATAACATGATAAGAGCAATGGTGTACCAGCCATGGAGCTGTCCATGATAAGTCATGTTGTCCTTGCAATGGAGCTGTCCATGATAACATAATAACAATCATTGGTTCCCAGCCATGGAGCTGTCAATGATAATATGATAACAGTCATGGTGTCCCACCCTTGGAGCTATCATTAATAACATGATAACAGTCATGGTTTTCCAGCCTTCATGCTGTCCTTTATAACATGGTAACAGTCATGGTGACCTGTCCATTGAGATGTCCATGATTACAGTCATGGTGTCCCAGCCAAGGAGCTGTGCATGATAAGTCATGTTTTTTCAACTTGAGTTGTCCATGGTAATGTGATATCTGTCATTGTTTCTCTCTCACCAAGCTGTCCATGATAACATGATAGTAGTCATGGTGTTTCTGCCATGGAGCAGTCCATGATAACAGTCATAGTGTCTTGGCCATAGAGCTGTACATAAAACATGATAGCAGTCATGGTGTTCCGGCCATGGAGTCATCTATGATAACAGTCCTAGTGTTCCAGCCATGGAGAGGTCCATGATAACATGATAATTGTCATAGTATCCTGGACAAAGAACTGTCCATGATAACAGGATAAGAGTCATGGTGTCCCAGCCATTGAGCCATCCATGATAACAGTCATGGTGTCCCCTCCTTGTAGGTGTCCTTGATAACAGTCATGGTGTTCTTGCCATGGAGCTGTCCATGATAATATGATAACATTCATGGTATCCCAGACATGGTACATGTTAACATGTTAGCAGTCATGATAACATGTTAACAGTCATGGTGTCCCAGTCTTGGAGCTGTCCATGATAATATGATTACAGTCATGATGTCTTGACAAAGTAGCTATCCATTATAATATGATAACAGTTATGCTGTCCTGGCCATGAAGTTGTCCATGAACATATGGTAACTGTCATGATATACCAGTTATGAAGCTGTCCATGATAGCAGTCATGCTGTCCCAACCTTGGAGCTGTATATGACAATATGATATCAGGCATGGTTTCCCAGTCATGTAACTGTCCATGATAACTGTCATCGTGTTCCAGCCAAGTAACAGTCCATGATAACAATAATGGTGCCCTGGACATTGAGCTGTCTTTGATAACATGATAAAATCATGGTGTCAAAGCCTTGGAGCTGTCCATTATAGCATAATAACAGTCATGTTGTCCCAGCCATGGAGCTGTCCGTGATAACCTGATAACTGTCATGGTGTCTTTACCATGGAGCTGTCCATGATAACATGATAACAGTCATGATATCCTGACCAAGCAGCTCTCCATTATAACATATAAAAGTTTTATTGTCCCTCCCATGGAGGTGTCCATGAACACATAGTAATAGTCACGATGTTTCAGGCAAGGAGCTGTCCATGATAACAGTCATACAGTCCCAACCATGGAGCTGTATATGATAACATGACATCAGGCATGGATTCCCGACCATGGGGCTGTCCATGATAACATCATAACACTCATAGTGTCCCAGCCATGGAACTGTCTGTGATAGCAGTCATGGTGTCCCAGATATTGAGCTGTCCATGATAACATGATAATAGTCATGGCATCCCAGCTATGGATGAGTCCATGATAACCTAATAACAGTCATGGTGTCCTGGTCTTGGAACTGTCCATGATAACATGTTAACAGTCATGGTGTTCTGACCATGGAGCTGTTCATGATAACATGAAAACAGTAATGATATCACACCATGGAGCTGTCCATTATAACATATCAGTCATAGCATCCCAGCCACGAAGCTGTCCATGATAACATGATAAGAGTCATAGTGGTTCAGCCATGAAACAGTCCATGATAACATGATATTAGTCATGGTGTGCCTGCCATGGAGGTCTCCATGATAACATGATAACATTCATGGTGTCCTGGCTATAGAGCCATTCGTGACAACAACATGGTGTCCCAGCAATGGAACTGACCATGACAATATGTTAACAGTCATGGAGTCCTGGCCGTGGAGCTGTGAATCATAATAGTCATGGTGGTCCAGGCATATAGCTGTCCATAATAACAATCATGGCATCCCAGTCATGGAGCCTTTCATGATAAAAGTCATGGAATCTGGCCATGTAGCTTTCCATCTTAAGTCTTGTTGTCCCTGTCATGGAGCTGGCCATGATAACAGTCATGGTGTCTTGGCCATGGAGCTGTTCATGATAACATGATAAAACTCATGGTGCTCCGACCATGAAGTTGTCCATGATAACATAATATCAGCCATGGTGTGTCCTTGGAACTGTCCTTGATAACATGATAACAGCCATGCTGTCCTGGCTATGGAGCTATCCATGAAAACAGTTATGGTGTCCTGACCAAGGAACTGTCCATGAAAACATGATAGCAGTCATGGTGTGTCACCCATCGAGTTGTCCAATATAACATAATAACAGTCAGGTTGTCCCAGCCATCAAACTGTCCATGATAACAGTCATGGTGATCCAGCCAAAGAGCTGTCCATGATAACATGGTAACAGTCATGTAGTGCTGACTGTTATCATGTTTCCAAGAAAACATGTCTCATAGTGTCTCAGCCATGGAGTCATCCATGAAAACAGTCATGGTGTCCTGGACATGTTGCTATCCATGATAACAGTCGTGGGGTCCCAGCCATAGAGCTGGCCTTGATAATGTGATAACAGTCATGGTGCCATAA
This sequence comes from Rhombomys opimus, assembly GCA_010120015.1. NCBI lineage: Eukaryota > Metazoa > Chordata > Mammalia > Rodentia > Muridae > Rhombomys > Rhombomys opimus. The sequence continues at coordinate 46,137 of REGO01001081.1, forward strand.
TAGACATGGTGTCAAGGCCATAGAGCTGTTGATAACAACGTATGAGTTATGTTTTCCAGGCAAAGGCACAGTTCATGATAACATGACAACACTCATGATTTCCCAGACATGGAGCCATTCATAATAACAGTCATGGTGTCCTGGCCGTGGAGCTTTCCATGATAACATAACTGGATCATACAGTTTTCAATGATAATAGTAATGTTGTCCCACCCATGGAGCTGTCCATGATAACGGTCATAGTGTCACGCCATTGAGATATCCAAGAGACTATAACAACAGTCATGGTGTTCCTGCCAAGGAGCTTTCCATGATAAGTCATGTTATCCATGGGATCCTGGCCATGGAGCTGTCAATGATAGCAATATATCAGGCTTGGTTTATTGGCCATGGACCTTTACTTGATAACATGATAAAATCATGGTGTCGTGTTGGTATAATGTTCTTTTGAAATGTATGCACTTTATCCTTGTTCCTTCAAATGCTGATTTCTCCCCCCACCCCACTCTCTGGTTTCAATCCAGATATTGCATTGTGATACTCATTCTAAGCATCCTGTTTCAACTCTTGTGTAAACAAGACAAAATAAAGCAACTAGACACAATGTTGAGCCAGAAGGAGCCAGAGGACAGGAAATGAGTGGGAGGAGAGCTTAGAGAGAGAGCTGGAGAACAGATCTTGGAACTACGTGGAGAGATGGACTGGAACTAAGATATCACTAAAAGCAAGTATAATGTGGGAAATCTAAATGTTAGGAAAATATGAGGGCTTGGAGGTTTAGGCGGGAGTAATTATTGCCCAGCATTGTGTTCTAGATTAACTAAATAAACCCACTCTCTGTGTGGTGATTTGGTTATACAGCTGTTTAGGATTAACAGCAGAATTACCAGAAGATATATCAATAGTAAATATTAATCGCCACCTACAACAGTCTCCTGGCCATAGAGGAATCCATGATACCAGTCATGGAGTCCTGGCCATGGAGTTGTCCACAACAACATGATTAAAGTCATGATAAAAACAACATGACAAAAGCCATTGATCTGTGCATGATAACATGATATATGTCATGGATTCCTGCACATGGAGATGTCCATGACAACCTGACAACACTCATGGTGTCCTGGCCTTGGAGCTGTCCGTGATAGCAGTCATGGTGTCCCCACCATGGAACTGTCCGTGATAACATGCTAGCAGTCATGCTTTTCAGGCCATGGAGTTGTTTGTGATAACAGTCATGGTGTCCTGCCCATGGAGCTGTCCATTACGAAAGTCATGATATCCCTGCCATGTAACTGTCCATGATAACATGTTAACATTCATGGCATCCCAGCCATAGTCCTGTCCTTGATACCATGCTAGCAGTCATGATGTGGTAGCCATGTGCTGTCCATGTTAACTTTATAACATTCATAGTGTCTTAGCCATATAGTCATCCAAGATATCACTCACCTTGTCACAGCCATGGAGCTGTGCATGATAACATGACAACAGACATGTTTTCCTGTCCATGGCGCTGTCCATGATATCATGATAATAGTCATGGTGTCTTAGCCATGGAGCTCTCCAAGATAACATGCTAGCAGTCATGCTTTGCAGGCTGTGGAGTTGTCCATGGTAACATGATAACAGTCATGGTGTTCCACCCATGGAGAAGTCCATGATAAATGATAACAGTCATGGTGTCCCAGCCATTGAGCTGTTCATTATAAGTGTCATGGTGTCCCAGCCATGGAGCTGTCCATGATAATAGTCAAAGGGTTTCAGCCATTAAGCTGTCCATTATAACATTATGTCATGGTTTCCTGACCATGGAGCTGCCCATGATAATAGTCAAAGGGTTTCAGCCATTAAGCTGTCCATTATAACATTATGTCATGGTTTCCTGACCATGGAGCTGCCCATGATAACACTCATGGTGTCCCTGCAAAGGAGCTTTCCATGATAACATGATAATAGTCATGGTGTGCTGGCCATGGGCTGTCCAAGATAAGAGTCACGGTGTCTCCAATATGGAACTGTCTATGAAAACAGTCATTTTGTTTTGGGCAAGGAGCTGTCAATGATAACATGCTAGCAGTCATGCTAGGTGAGCCATGGAGTTGCCCATGATAACATGATATCAGTCATATTTTCCTGCCCATGGCACTGTGCATGGTAACATGATAACGTTCATGGTGTCCCAGCCATGTAGCAGTCCATGATAACATGATAACAGTCATGGTGTCCTGATCATGGAGCTGTCCCAGATAACAGTCACTGTGCCCCTGTCAATAACAGTCAAATTGTCCCAGCCATATGCACATGATAACAGTCATGGTGTCCCATCCGTTGAGCTATTCATGATAATATGATAACTGTCACAGTGTTCCAGCCATGGAGGTGTCCATGAATACAGTACAATAATAATGGTGACACAGGCATGGAGCTGTCCATAATAACAGTCATGCTGACCAAACCACAGAGCTGTTGATGAAGAGTCATGATATCCCAGCCATGGAGCTGTCCATGATAACATTATAGCAGTCATGGAGTCCTACCCATGGAGCTGTCCATGATAACAGTCATGGTTTCCATGCCATGGAGCTATTCATGATAACAGTCACAGTGTACTGGACACTGAGCAGTCTGTGACAACATGAAAACAGTCATGGTGTACTGGACATTGAGCAGTCTGTGACAACATGAGAACAGTCATGGTGTCCAAATCATGGATCTGTCCATGATAACAGTCATGGTATGCCAGCCATATAACTTTACATGATAACATTCATGGTGTCCCATTTATAGACTTGTCCATAATAGCATGATAGCAGTCATGATCTGCTGTCCATGGGGCTGTCCATGATGCCTTCATAAAATTCATGGTGTCTTGGCCATATAGCCGTCCAAGATATCAGTCATGGTGTCATGGCCATAGAGCTGTGCATGATAACAGTCATTTTGTCCCGGCCATGGATCTGTCCATGATAATAGGATAACAGTCATTGTATGCCTATGCCAAAAATGGAGCTGTCCAAGATAACATTAATGGTGTCCCCACCATGGAGCTGTCTGTGATAACATGCTAGCAGTCAGAGTGAGTGGGCCATTGAGTTGTCCATGATAAGATGACAATAGTCATGGTGTCCTGGCCATGGAGCTGTCCATGATAGTAGTAATGGTAATTACTATGCCAGGGAGATGTCCATAATAACATGATATCAGTCATGCTCTCCTGGCCATGGTGCTGTCCATGATAACAGTCATGGCATCCCAGCCAAGGACCTGTCCATGAGAACATGCTATCTGTCATGGTTTCCATGCTATGGAACTATGCATGATAACATAACCCTCTGACCTTGGAGCCATCCATGATAACAGTCGTGGTGTCCTGGCCATGGAGCCCTCTGTGATAACAGTTATGGTGTCCCATGTATACACTATTCTGTGCATCTCTCTACTTTGCTAGATAAGACTTTTCTGTTTTTTCCTCAATTTAGCTCAAAAACACTGCTGTGTGTTCTTTTATACCTAGTTCACAATGATGCTCTTCGTGTTTCATTTCTAATCTTGGAAACACTTTCCTGTGCTCTTCTCTACTTTGCTAGACATCAATTTTCTGTTTGCTTCTCAGCTTAGTTCAGAAACACTGCTATGTGTTAGGGTTGGGGTTAGGGTTGTGTTAGGATTAGGGTTATGTTTAGGGTTAGGGTTGTGTTAAGGTTGGATTTAGGGGTAGGTCAGAAACACTGCTATGTGTTCTGTACTAAGTTTACAACACTGTTCTTTGCATTTCTTATCTTGTAAAAACATTTCTGTGCTCTTCTACTTTGCTAGATATCACTTTTACGTTTCCTTCTCATCTTAGCTCAGAAATACTGCTATGTGTTCCTCTGAACTTAGTTCACAATGCTGTTCTTACCATTTCAGTTCTTATCTTGGAAACACATTTCTGCACTATTCTCTACTTTGCTAGATATAAATGTTCTCTTTTCTTCTCAACTTAGTACAAAAGTACTGCAGTGTTGTCTTCTTTACTTAGTTCACAACACTGTTCTTTGCATTTCTGTTTATTTGGACACATGCTTCTGCGCTCTTCTCTACTTATTTGATATCACTTTTCCAATTTCCTCTCAACTTAGTTCAGAAACACTGCATGTGTTAAGGTTAAGGTTAGGTTTAGGGTTAGGTTTAGTGATAGGGTTAGGTTTAGGGTTAGGGTTAGGGATTAGTGTTAGGGTTAGGTTTTGGGTTAGGGGTTAGTGTTAAAGTTAGGGCTAGAGGATTAGGGTTAGAATTAGGGTAAGGGTTAGGGTTAGAGGATTAGGGTTAGAGTTGGGGTTATGGTTAGGAGTTGGGTTAGGGTTAGGGTTAGTGTTAGATAGTTAGGGTAAGGGTTAGGGTTAGGTTTAGGGTTAGGATATATTTAGGGTTAGGGTTAAGGTTAGGTTAGGGTTAGGTTAGGATTTAGGGTGAGGGTTAGGGCTTAGTGTTAATGTTAGGGTTTAGGGTTAGGGTTAGGATTAGGTTAGGGTTAGTATTAGGGTTAGCGGTTAGGGTTTGGGTTAGGTTAAGTGTTAGGTTAGCGTTAGGTTTAGGTTTAGGTTAGGGTTAGGCTTAACATTCAGGATAGGGTTAGTTTAGGCTTGGGGTTACAGTTAGGGTTAGGGTTAGGTTTAGGATAGGCTTAGGGTGGGATTAGGATTAGGGTTAGGGGTTAGGGTCAGGATTAGTGTTAGTGTTAGGGGTTAGGTTTTGGTTTAGGGTTAGGGTTAAAGGGTTATTGTTAGGGTAAGGATTAGGGTGAGGGAGAGTGTTAGGGTTAGAGTTAGGGGTTAGGTTTAGGGGTAGGGTTATGGTTAGGGGCTATGGTTATGGTTAGGGTTAGTGGTTAGGGTTAGGCTTAGGTTTGGGTTTAGGGTTAGTGTTAGTGCTCAGGGTTAGGGTTAGAATTTAGGGTTAGGGTTAGGTTAGGGTTAGGGTTAAGATTAGGGTTAGGGGTTAGAGTTAGGGTTAGCGTAAGGGTTAGGTTATCATTAGGCTTAGGTTTAGGTTAGGGTGAGGGTTAGGGGTTAGTGTTAGGGTTAGGTTATGTTTAGCGTGAGGTTTAGGGTTAGAGGTTAGGGTTAGGGTTAGGTTAGTGTTAGGGTAAGGGGTTAGTGTTAGGGTTAGATGGTTAGGGTTAAAATTAGGGTTAGGGTTAGGGTTAGGTGTTAGGGTTATGGTTAGGGTTAGGGTTAGAGGGTTGGGGTTAGGGTTAGGATAAGTGTTAGAATTAGGGGTAAGTGTTAAGTTTAGGGTTAGGGGTTGGGTTTAGTTTAGGGGTTAGGTTGAGGTTTAGGTTAGGGTTTAGGGTTAGGTTGAGGTTTTAGTGTTAGGTTTAGGTTTTAGGGTTAGGGTTAAGATTAGGTTAGGGTTAGGGTTAGGCTTAGGCTTAGGTTTAGGCTTAGGGTAAGGGTTAGGATTATGGTGAAGTTTAGGATTAGTGTTAGGGTTAGGTTCAGCTTAGGGTGTGGGTTAGGGTTAGGGTTAAGGGCTAGGGCTAGGATTAGTGTTAGGGTTAGGGGTTAGGTTTTTGTTGAGGGTTAGGGTTAGAGGGTTAGTGTTCAGGTAAGGATTAGGGTGAGGGAAAGTGTTAGGGTTAGAGTTAGAGGTTAGGTTTAGGGCTATGATGAAGGTTAGGCTTTAGGGTTAGGATTAGGGGTTAGAGATAGGTTTGGAATTAGGGTTAGTGTTAGGGCTCAGGGTTAGGTTAGGATTAGGGTTAGGGTTAGGGGTTATTGTTAGGGATCGGGTTAGGGTTAGGTTTAGAGTGAAAGGGTTATGGTTATGATTCCAATTATGGATAGGGTTAGGGCTAGGGTTAGGTATTATGGTTAGCTTTAGGTTTAGGGGTTAGGGTTAAGGTTAGTCTCAGGGGTTAGGGTCAGGGTTAGGATTAGAGTTCAGGTTAGGATTAGGGTTAGAGGGTTAGGGTTAAGTTTAGGTGTTAGGGTTAGGGTTAGGTTAGGGTTAGCTTTAGGTTTAGGTTTTAGGGTTAGCGTTAGGGCTTATTGTAAGTGTTAGGGTTAGGGTTATCGTTAGGTTAGGGTTAGGGTTAGGGTTAGGGGTTAGTGTTAATATTAGGGTTAGGGATAGGGGTTAGGTTTTGGTTTAGGGTTAAGGTTAGGGGTTCTTTTTAGGGTTAGGGTTAGGCGTTAATGTTAGGTTTAGGGCTTAGGGTTAGGGTTTAGGGTTAGGTTTAGGGTTCGGGTTAGGGTTAGTTTAGGGTTAGGGTTAAGGTTAGGTTTAGGGGTTAGGGTTAGAATTAGGGTAAGGGTTAGGTTTGGTTTTGGGTTAGGGCTAGGGGTCAAGGTTAGGGTTAGGGTTAGTATTAAGGTTAGGGTTATGGTTAGGGTTAGAGTTAGGGTTAGGGATTAAGGTTAGGGTTAGGGTTAGGAGTAGGGAGTAGGATTAGGGTTAGGGTTAGGGTTAGGTTAGGCTTTGGGTTAGGGGTTAACGTTACTGTTAGGTTTAAGGTTAGGATAAGGGTTAGGTAAGGATTTTGGTTAGGGTTAGGGGTTATTGTTGGGCTTAGGTGTTAGGGTTAGGGTTAGGGTTAAAGGGTTATGGTCAGGATTCTGGTTAGGGTTAGGGTTACGGTTAGCATTAGGATTAGGGATTATGGTTAGGTTTAGGGTTAGGGGTTAGGGTTAGTTTTAGTCGTTAGTGTCAGGGTTAGGAGTAGGGTTCTGTTTAGGATTAAGGTTAGAGGGTTAGGGTTAGGTGTTAGGGTTAGGGTTAGGAATTATGGTTATGTTTAAAGTTAGGTTTTAGGGTTAGGGTTAGGGGTTAGTGTAAGGGTTAGGGTTACGTTTAGGTTAGGGTTAAAGTTAGGGTTAGGGTGAGGTTTAGGGTTTAGGGTTTACGGATTAGGGTTTAGGTTTAGGGTTACGTTAAGGGTTAGGTTACCGTTAGGGTTATGATTAGGGTTAGGTGTAGGTTAGGGTTAGGGTGAGGGTTGGGGATAGGGTTTAGGGTTAGGATTAGGTTAGGCTTAGGGTTAGGGTTAGGGTTAAGGTTAGGTGTTAGTGTTGGGATTAGGTTTAGAGTTAGGGGTTAGGGTTATGGTCAGGGTTAGGGTTAGAGGTTTAGGGTTAGGATTAGGGTTAGGCTTGAGGTTAGATTGTTAGGGTTAGGGTTAGTTTTACAGGTTAGGGTTAGGTTTAGGGGTTAGTGTTAGGGTTAGGTTAGGTTTTAGGGTTAGGGTTAGGTTTACAGTTAGGATATAGTTAGGGTTAGGGTTAGGTTGTAGGGTTAGGGTTAAGTTTAGGTTAGTGTTATGGTTAGTGTAGGTTAGGGTTTAGCGTTAGGGTTAGGTCTTAGGGTAGGGTTAGGGTTTAGGGTTGGGGTTAGGTTATGGTTAGGGTTAAGGTTAGGGTAAGGGTTAGGTTAGTGTTAGAATTAAGTTTAGGTTATATTTATGGTTAGGTGTTAGGTTAGGTTTAGGTTAGGGTTAGAGTTACTGTTTGTGTTAGGGTTATGTGTAGGGCTTAGGGTTAGGGGTTAAGTTTACGGTTAGGTTTAGGTTAGGGTTATGATTAGGGTTAGGGGTTAGGTTTAGGGTAAGTGTTAGGTTAACGTTAGGGTTAGGTTTAGGTTAGTTTAGTGTTAGGGTTAGGGTTAAGGGTTATGTTAGGTTTAGGTTAGGGTTAGGGTTACGATTAGGGTTAGGGTTACGATTAGGGTTAGGGTTAGGGGTAGGGAGTAGTATTAAGGTTAGGGTTAGGGTTTAGTGTTAGGATTAGGGGTTAAGGATAGTTTTAGGGTTAGGGTGTTAAGGTTAGGATCATGGTAACGATTAGGGTTAGGGTTAGGTGTAGGGAGTAGTATTAGGGTTAGGGTTAGGGTTAGGGTTAGGATTAGCGTTAGGTTAGGCTTAGGGTTAGGGTTAGAGGTTAGGGTTAGTGTTAAGGATAGGGGTTAGGGTTTGCTTTAGGGTTAGGGTTAGGGGTTCTTGTTAGGGTTAGCGTTAGGTGTTAGCATTAGGTTTAGGGCTTAGGGTTAGGGTTTAGGTTTAGGATTAGGGTTAGGGTTAGGTTTAGGGTTCAGGTTAGGGTTAGTTTAGGGTTAGGGTTAAAGTTAGGTTTAGGGGTTAGGGTTAGGATTAGGGTAAGGGTTAGGTTTGGTTTTGGGTTAGGGCTAGAGGTCGGGGTTAGGGTTAGGGTTAGTATTAGAATTAGGGTTAAGGTTAGGGTTAGGGATTAGGGTTAGTGTTAGTGTTAGTTTAGGGTTAGGGTTAGGTTTAGAGTTTAGGTTTAGGATTAAGGTAAGGGTTAGGTTAGATTTTGGGTTAGGTTTAGGCAGTAGTGTTAGGGATAGTTTAGGGTTTAGGGTTCGGTTTAGGGCTTAGGTTTAGGTCTAGGGTTTAGGGTTAGGTTACAATTAGGGTTAGGGTTAGAGGCTAGGATTAGGGTTAGGGTTAGGGGTTAGAGTTAGGGATTAGCGTTAGTGTTAGGGTTTGGGTTAGGGGTTAGGGTTTAGGGTTATAGTTAGGGTAAGTATTAGGGGTTAGGATTAGTGTAAGGGTTAAGATTAAAGGGTTATGGTTAAGATTAAGGTTAGGTTTAGGGTTTATGGTTAGGGTTATGGTTAGGGTTAGGGTTAGAAGGTTAGCGTTAGTGGTTAGTGTTAGGGTTAGGGTTGGGGATTAGGGTTAGGGTTTAGGGTTTGTGTTAGAGCCTAAGGTTAGGTTTAGGGTTAGGTTTGTTTTAGGGTTAGGGTTAAGTTTTAGGGTTAGGGTTAAAGTTAAGTTAGGGTTAGTGTTACGAGTTAGTGTTAGGGTTAGGTTTAGGTTAGTATTTAGGGTTAGGTTTAGGGTTAGGGTTAAGTGTTAGGGGTAGTGTTAGCGTAAGGGTTAGGTTAGGGTAAGGGTTAGAGTTAGGGATAGGGAGTAGGTTTAGGGTTAGTGTTAGGGTTAGGTTAGGCTTAGGGTTAGGTTTAGGTTAGGGTTGGGTTTAGGGTTAGTGATTAGTGTTAGTGTTAGGGTTAGGTTAGGCTCAGGGTGGGGGTTATGGTTAGGGTTAGGGGTTAGGGTTAACGTTAGGTGTAGGCATTAGTGTTAGAGATAGTTTAGGGTTTAGTGTTATGTTTAGGGCTTAGGGTTAGATTTAGGGTTTAGGGTTAGGGTTAGCGTTACGTTACAGTTAGGGTTAGGGTTAGGGTTAGGGTTAGGGTTAAGGTTTAGCGGTAGTGTTAGAGTTAGGGTTTGGATTAGGGTTAAGGGTTACTGTTAGGATTAGAGTTAGGGTTAGGGGTTAGGTTAGGTTAGGTTAGGGTTAGGGGTTCATGTTAGGGTTAGGTGTTAGTGTTAGGTTTAGGCCTTAGGGTTAGGGTTACAGTTTAGGGTTAGGGTTAGGGTTAGTGGTTAGGGTTAAGGTAATGGTAAGGGTTAGGTTAGGGTTTGGGTTAGGCCTAGTGGTCGGGGTTAAGTTTAGGGTTAGGGTTAGGGGTTTGGGTTAGGGTAAGTGTTAGGGGTTAGCATTAGGGTTAGGTTTAAGGTTAGGGTAAGGGTTAATGTTATGTTTTACAGTTAGGGTTAAGGTTAGGTTAGCGTTAGGGTTAGGATTAGGGTTATGGTTTCAGGTTATTGTTAGGTTAGTGTTTAGGGTTAGGGTTAGGGCTTAGGGTTAGGGTTAGTGTTCAGGGTTAGCCTTAGGGTTAGGTTTAAGGTTAGGGTAAGGGTTAGGTTATAATTAGGGTTAGGGTTAGAGGCTAGGGTTAGGGTTAGGGTTAGGGTTAGGGTTAGGGTTAGGGTTAGGGTTAGGGTTAGGGGTTTGGGTTAGGAGTTAGCGTTAGTGTTAGGATTTGGGTTAGGGGTTAGGGTTTAGGGTTAGGGTTAGAGTTAGATGTTAGTTTTAGTGTTAGGGTTAATTTTAAAGGGTTATGGTTAATATTAGGGTTAGGGTTTATGGTTAGGGTTAGGGTTAGAGGGTTAGGGTTAGGGGTTATTTTAGGGTTAGTGTTAGGGTTATCAATATGGAAGAAGCCATGTGACAGGCCATTTTTTAATTCTCTGTTTACCAGCCTCTTTACTGGACCAGAAGCTGAACCCAATTTGCCTGTGCAGAATTCTGAGGAAGCTCTCTTAATCTACACAGTACCCTCTCTACATGAAAAGAAAAAAAAACAAACAAAAATCTCTAACTCCTTGTCTTTAAAAAAATAAGATAAAGACAGGAAAGGGAAAAGAAGACAAAGGGTCTAGCCCAGTCTCTAAAGCGATGTCCAGGACTATACAGAGAAATCCTTGACTGCACAAAACAAAACAAGCAAACAAAGAAACAAAAACACAGCAACAAAAAAACAGAGTTCCAGCACTTGGGAGGCAGAGGTCATTCAACCTCAGAGTTTGAGTTCAGCAGAGTCTGCAGAATGAGTTCCAGGACAGCCAGGACTTCACAGAGAAGCCCTTGCTTGACATGCATAGGGGAGAAATAATAGAAACAAACAAAAAAGGCAGGAAAACAACAATAACAGAAAGGGCAGAAGCTGGCCTTATCTTTGTTGCAAGGCAAGGCTGGTCTACAGAGCAAGATGCAGGACAGCCATGCATATTACAAAGAAACCTTATTTAAAGAAAAAAGAATAAGAAAAACCCAAAGCTTGCTTTTTTCCAGTTCTTATTAACTTATTGTCCATTTAATTTAATTTGAAAATATAGCTTTCTGACTCGCTGTCTCTCTGTCTCTGTTTCTCTGTCTGTCACAGGAACACACACAGAATGAGATATATAGAGAGAGGGAGACTGAGAAAGAGAGAGAAAGGACATGAACTCCAGGGCTGGAGAGAGAGAGAGACAGAGAAAGAGAAGCATTGTCTAGAATACAGTACATTGACCTCTTCCTAAATTTGCTAGGACATTGACCACATGGTGTCTTTGCAGAGGAACAGTGAGCACTATTATATCTAAATGCACTTTCCAAGCATTTGTTTAATGATTATTCTTACATCAATAACCTTGTTAGCATTAGGAGTGTTGTACAAACATTTATATGTAAAAGCACAGTGAATGCTACAGAACATATACTTCTGCCTAAGCTTGTTAAAGCAGTTAACCAAATGGCATCTTTGTGAGAAATAATAAACTCCAAGAAGATATCTAATGTTTCTTTAAGGTGTTTTCGTATATCTATGAACATGTCAGTGCACTGTTGTATAACTAAACATGAATGCACTTTCCAAACATTTGTTTAATCACTTGTAGAAATAATATGTGCAAGTGCGCAGAATAGGGTGGTATTGTTACTTCTGCCTATAGATTTTTAGCAATGAATCTTTGGTTGAATCTTTGCAGAAAGCAAAAAAATGCCTTTGTACCAAAATTCAGTATGCACATAAAACATTTGCTTATGGTGTATGGATACATCAGTGAACTTATTAGATGTCTTTCATATATGACACTCCAGTGTAAGGTGAAATTTCAGGGTCATTTTTATTTGCATTTTCCTGATGACTAAGGATGTTGGACATTTCTTTGTTTATCTGCCCTTCTATGTTTCTCTTTAGAGAATTCTCTGTTTAATTCTATATCCCATTTAAAAATTATTTTTATTAATTACAGTTTATTCACTTTGTATCCCCCGTGTACCTCCCTCACTCTTCCCCTCCCAATCCTACCCTCCTTCTTTCTTCCTCACCCATACCCTTCCCCCAGTCCACTGATAAGGGAGGTCCTCCTCCCTTTTCCTCTGATCCTAGTCTATTAGGTCTCATCAGGAATGGCTGCATTGTCTTTCTCTGTGGCCTGGTAAGGCTGTTCTCCCTCAGGAGGATCAAAGAGCAGACCAATCAGTTCCTGTCAGAAACAGCCCCTGTCCCCATTACTATGGAGCCCACTTGGACACTAAACTGCCATGGGCTACCTCTGTGCAGGGGTTCGAGGCCATCTCCATGAGTGGTCCTTGGCCAGAGAATCAGTCTCAGAAAAGACCCCTGTGCCCAGACTTTTGGCATCTGTTGCTCTGATTGTGGAGCTCCTGTCCCCTCCAGGTCTTACTGTCTTTCACTTCTTTCATAAGATCCCCTGCACTCTATCCAAAGTTTGGCTGAGTGTCAGCATCTGCCTCAATACCCTGCAGGGTAGAGCCTTTCAGAAGCCCTCTGTAGTAGATTCCTGTCCTGTTCCCTGTTTTCTCCCTCCTCCAGTGTCCATCCTCTTTGACTCAATCTTAGCCAGAGTCCTCCTTCTTGTTTAGCTTCTTGAGGTGTACAGATTTTAGTATATTTATCATATATTATTTGTCTAATATCCACTTATATATATCGGCATGTCTTTCTGCTTCTGGGATACCTCATTCAGGATAATCTTTTCCAGTTCCTACCATCTACTTGCAAATTTCATAATTTCCTTGTTTTTGTTTTTGTTTTGTTTTATCGCTGAGTAATATTCCATTGTGTAGCTCTACCACAATTTCTGTATCCATTCCTCAACTGAGGGGCATCTGGGTTGTTTCCAGCTCCTGGCTATTACAAATAAAGCTGCTACAAACATGGTTGAGCAAGTGTCCTTATTATATACTTGAGCATCTTTTGGATATATGCTTAGGAGTGGTATAACTATTACCACTATTAGGAAGCATTATTCCTAATTGTCTGAGAAAGTGCCAGGTTGGTTTCCAAAGTGGTTGTACAAGTTTATATTCTCACTAGCAATGGAGAAGTGTTCCCCTTTATCCATATACTCCCCTGCATATGTTGTCACTTTAGTTACTCATCTTAGCCATTCTGATGAGTGTAAGGTGAAATCTCAGGGCTGTTTTGATTTGCATTTTCCTGATGACTAAGGACATTGAAATTTTAAGTGTTTCTTTGCCATTCGGTATTCTTCTATTGAGAACTCCCTTTTTAGCTCTGTACCCTATTTTTTAATTTAATTACTTGATTTGTTGTTTTTTAACTTCTTGAGTTCTTTAAATATTCTGGATATTTGCCTTCTGTCAGATATAGGGTTGGTGAAGATCCTTTCCCAGTCTGTAGGCTGTTGTTTTGTTATGATGACAGTGTCCTTTGCTTTACAGAAGCTTTGCAGTTTCATGAGGTCCCATTTATTGATTGTTGCTCTTAGAACCTGTGCTGTTGGTGTTCTGTCCAGGAAGTTGTCTCCTGTGCCTATAAGTTCAAGGTTCTTCCCCCTTTTTCTCCTAACCAATTTAGTGTGTCTGGTTTTATGTTGAGGTCTTTGATACACTTGGAATTTAGTTTTGTGCAGGGTAATAAATGTGAATCTATTTGCATTTTTCTTCATGTAGACATGCAGTTAGACCTGCAACATTTGTTGATGCTGTCTTTTTTCCATTGTATGGTTTGGCTTCTTTGTCAAAAATCAAATATCTGTATTCCATTCCATTGTTCCATCATTCTATTTCTATGCTAGTACCATGCAGTTTTTATTACCATTGCTCTGTATACAGATTGAGATCCAGTATGTTTACTTCTGCCTAAGCTTGTTAAAGCAGTTAACCAAATGGTGTTTTTTGCAAGAAACAATAAACTCCAAGACGATACCTAACGTTTCTGTAAGGTGTTTTCATACATCTATGAACATGTCAGTGCACTTGTGTATAACTAACCTTGAATACACTTTCCAAACATTTGTTTAATCACTTGTAGACACAATCATATGAGCAAGCACATGTAAAATGGTGGTATTGTTACTTCTGCCTATGGATTTCTAACAATGAATCAAGTTGATCTTTGCAAAAAGCAAAGAACGCCTTTCTACCAAAGCTCAGAATAAATACAAAACAATTACTTATGGTGTCTGGATATATCAGCGAACTTGTTAGATGTCTTGCATGTATGAAATCACTCCCGTATGAAAGCAGAATGGATACAGCCCATTTCAGTTGGGTTTCATTAGAATTAGAATGAGGTGTAGGCTTAGAATCCAATAAAGTTAGGGTTAAGTTTAGATTTAGGTTTAGGTTTAGGGTTATGGTTAGGATTATAGTAAGAGTTAGTGTTTGGGTTAGAGTTAGGGTTATGGTTTAGACTTGGGGTTGGGTTTAGGGATATGGTTAGGGTTAGGATTAGGATTAGAGTTAAGGTTGGGGTTATGGTTGGAGTTGAGGTTAGGGTTAGGGTTAGCATTAGGTTTAGGGTTGTGGTTAGGGTTAGGGTTGGTGTTAGGTTTAGTGTTAGGGTGAGGATAAGGGTTATTGTTAGGTTTAGGGTTAGGGTTGGGGTTACAGTTAGGGTTAGCATTATGGTTGAGCTTTGTGTTAGGGTCAGGGTTAGGCTTAGGGGGTTAGAGTTAGGGTTAGATTAAGGGTTACAGTTACAGTTAGTGTTAGGGTTACGGTTAGGGTTAAGCTTAGGGTTAGGGTAAGGTTTGGTTTTAGACTTAGGTTTAGGTTTAGGGTTAGGGATAGGGGGAGTCATATGGTTAAGGTTAGGGTTAGGATTAGGATGGGTGTAAGGTTAGGGTTAGGGTAAGAGTTAGGGATAGGTTTAGTGTAAGGGTTAGGGTTAGAGTTATTGTTAGGGGTAGGGTTAGATTTAGGGTTGGAGTTAGGTATATGGTTAGAGTTAGGGTTAGTATTGGGGCTAGGGTTTGGTATGTGGTTAGGTTAGTATTAGGGTTAGGATTTAAAATTAGTGTTAATGTTAGCGTTAGGGTTAGGGTTACAGTTGGGGTTAGGGTTAGATTTAGGATGAGGGTAAGGGTTATTGTTAGGGTTAGGTTTATGGCTAATGTTAAGTTTAGGGTTAGGGTTGGTGTTAGGGTTAGGTGTGGGGTTACAGTTAGGGTTAACATTAGGGTTGGGCTTTGGATTAGGGTTAAGGTTACATTTAGATTAAGGATTAGACTTGTGGTTAGTATTAGGGTTAGGATAAGGTTTAGTCTTATGGTTATGATAAGGTTTATTGTTAGGTTTAGGATAAGGGTTAAACTTACGGTTAGTGTTGGAATTAGGATAATGATTAGTCTTAGGGTTAGGATAAGGTGTATTGTTAGGTTTAGGGTTAGAAGTGGTATGGTTATGGTTAAGATTATAGTTAGGATGAGAGTTAGGGTTAGAGTAAGGGTTACTGTTAGGGTTAGGGATATGATTCATGTTCATATTGGGTTGCCTAAGTGTTTCAAAGCAATTCAACATATGGCGGCTCAGCATAAACAAATGATTCATTTATAACAATATTTAGTTGTCAGTTAGTGAGTTAGTTATGGCTTATATGAGAGGGGATTTTTCTGTGTAGCTTTGGTATACAGACACAAACACAGATACACACAGAGAGAGAAAGAGACAGAGACAGACAGATGACAGAGGAAAGAAAGCAAGAAAGACACATGCAGAGGCAGGTAGACAAGCATTCACACACACACACACACAGTCAGTTATTCAGAAAGATGACATTATAAAAAGGAACGAGAATAAATCTTGGGTTAACATTTCATCTTTCAAAAAAGATTGCTGGTATAATGTATGAAGATCTATTATATATCCTTCAACGGTGTTGTTTTCTTTTTTTCCAACAGTACACTAATGAAATGCTTTTACAAACTGTGGTTGAATCTGACCCTCTGCTCATTAAATATGCCCTCAGTGTCTTCTCTCTGTCATTCATGATCATTGAACTTTCTTAGATCTCAGTGAGTTGCAAAAAATACCCATCTGATGTGGAAATAACAGGTCACTACTTTCTGATTTCTTAAATATTTTTGTGGGTGCTTTGATGTGAGAGCAGGCACCTGTATGCTTGAATGTAAGATAGAGCATGCAAGTGATAAAGGCAGAATGTGTAGGTGGCATCCAAACTATGTGTGGGTGTGGGTGCAGCAAAGGCCATTCATTTCTTGTTACTAATTTATTTTGTTTATGTACTTACTTACTTAAATAATACTTATTTTTTAGTTATTTGAAACAAGGTTTCTCAAGAAAGGGTACCATCTGCAAAACAGAATTAAAACTTATAGATCTGCTTGCTTCTGCCTTCAGAGTGCTGGGATTGAAGGAGTGCTGCATCACAGCCATCTTGGTTTACTTTTCTTTCTTAATACCTGGAAGACTTTTCTTTAATTTTTTTTCTGGTTTTATATTCTTTATTTTATATTTATTCTTTATCACATATTTAGTTTAATTTTCAAAATCTCTCTCTCTCTCTCTGTTTCTTTCTCTCCCTCTTTTCTCTGTGAGTTTGTGTGTGTATGTGTGTAACAGAGGATCTCTGTGTGTGATGTATGTCTTTCTTTGTCTTTTCCCCTCCCCCTCTCTGTGTGTGGGTATTTGAATCACAGTTCAAAATGTTCTAGTAACCTAGGGCTTGGCTGACCTCATCTAAATGAAGGCACAATGAGGATGGCAGTCATCATGGCTCCTCACATCAGCAATATGGAAGCAGCCATGTGACATATTTTTCAAGGCCTTTTTTTATTCTCTGTTTACTAGCCTCTCTACTGGACCAGAACTTAAACCCAATTTACATGTGCAGAATTCTGAGGAAACATTCTTGATCTACACAGTACACTCTCTACACAAAAAGAAAAACAACATAAATGTTTAACTCCCTGTGTTTAAAAAGTAATTGAAAATAATTGAAGACAGGAAAGGAAAAGGAAGACAAAGGGTCCAGCCTGGTCTCCAGAGTGAGTTCTAGGACTACTTAAAGAAACACTTGACTGCACAGGAAAGAAAAAAAAAAACACAACATAACAAAAAACAGAATTGCAGCACTTGGGAGGAAGATGCCAGTCAACCTCTGAGTTTGATTCCACAGTCTACTGAGTGAGTTCAAGGACAGTTAGGACTTCACAGATAAGTCTTTGCTTAACTGCATAGTTGGAGGAATAAAACAAACAAACAAACAAGCAAGCAAAAAAGACAGGAAAACAACTACAAAAAAGGGACAGAAGCAGGCTTTATCTTTTTTTT
>REGO01001081.1:77752-89020 GCA_010120015.1 Rhombomys opimus
CTGATCTCTCCAAGACTTTAAACATGAATGGGTGTTAGACTTTGTCAAATGCTTTTTTGGCATCTAAGGAGATGATCATAGGGTTTCTCTCCTTCAGTTTTTTTATGTGGTGGATTACATTGATGGATTTCCATATGTTGAACCACCCTTGCATGCCTGGGATGAAGCCTACTTGGTCATGGTGGATGATATCTTTTATGTGTTCTTGGATTCTGTTTGCAAGTATTTTATTGAGTAATTTTGCATCAATGTCATAAGAGAGATAGGTCTAAAGTTCTTTTTTTGTTGGGTCTTTGTATGGTTTAGATATCAAGGTGACTGTGGCTTCATTGAATGAGTTTGGTAATGTTCCTTCAGTTTCTATTTTGTAGAATAGTTTGAAGAGAATTGGAGTTAGCTCTTCTTCGAAGGTCTGGTAGAATTCTGTGCTGAATCCATCTGGCCAGGGCTTTTTTTGGAAGAGGGACTGTTGATGACTGCTTCTATTCTTTTGAGATATATAGGACTATTCAATATTTCTACCTGATCTTGACTTAGTTTTGCTAGATTGAATCTATCAAGAAAATTGCACATTTCTTTTAGATTATCAAATTTTGTTTTGTAGTATGACCTAATGATTGTTTAGATTACCTCAGTGTTTGTAGTTATGTTCCCCTTTTCATTTCTGATTTTTTTTTATTTGGATAGTTTCTCTCTGCCTTTTAGTTACTTTGCCTAAGGGTTTGTCTATCTTGTTGATTTTCTCAAAGAACCAGCTCTTGGTTTCATTGATTCTTTGAATAGTTTTATTTGTTTCTAATTTATTAATTTTAGCCCTGAGCTTGATTATTTCCAGCCATCTGCTCCTCTGGGGTGTATTTGCTTCTTTTTTTTCTAGGGCTTTCAGTTGTGCTTGTATGAGATATTACAAATTTCTTCTTGAAGGCACTTAGTTTCATAAATTTTCCTTTGACCACTGCTTTCATTTTTGTCTCATAAATTAGGGTATGTTGTATCTTCATTTTCATTGAATTCTAGAAAGTCTTTAATTTCTTTCTTTATTTCTTCCTTAACCCTGCTGTCATTGAGTAGCAAGGGGTTCAGTTCCCATGTGCTTGTAGGCTTTTTGCTATTTCTATTGTTGTTGAGGTCCAGCTTTAGTCCATGGTTGTTAGATAGAATACAGGGAACTATTTCAATCTTCTTGTATATGTTGTGGCTTGCTTTGTGACCAACTATATGATCTATTTTGGAGAAGGTTCCATGAGGTGCTGAAAAGAAGGTATACTCTTTTGAGTTTGGATGAAAAGTTCTGTAGACATCTATTAGGTCTATTTCAGTTAGGGCCTCTGTAAGTGCCTTTATTTCCCAATTTGGTTTCTATCTAGATATCTGCCACTTGGTGAGAGTGGGGTGTTGAAGTCTCCCACTATTTAGGTGTTGGGATCGATGTGTGATTTAAGTTTTAATAATGTTTCATTTGTGAATGTAGGCGCTCTTGTATTTGGGGCATAGATGTTCAGAATTGTGATGTCCTCTTAGGGGCTTTTTCCTTTGATGAGAATGTAGGTGACCCCCTCATCTTTTTTTGATTAATTTTGGTTGAAAGTCTATTTTATTAGTTATTAGGATAGCTACCCTACCTTGTTTTCTGGGTCCATTTGCTTGGAAAACATGTTTCCAGTCCTTTACTCTGAGGTAGTGTTTATCTTTGTTCCAGAGGTATGTTTCTTGGATGCAGCAGAATGTTGAATCCTGTTTCCACACCCAATGTGTTAGTCTGTATCTTTATTGGTGAGTTGGGTCCACTGATGTTGATAGATACTAGTGACCAATAAACATTAGTTCCTTTTATTATGGAGTTGGTGGTCTTACTGATTCATTACTTATTTTCTTTTAATTTTTTTTTGGGGGGGAAATTATCTGTATCGTATGTTTTCTTGGGTATAGTTGTTTTCGTTGGATTGGAGTTTTCATTCTAGTGTCTTCTGTAGGGCTGGTTTGCTGTGTAGATATTGCTTAAATTTAGTTTTGACATGTAATACTTTTTTTCTCCATCTATGTTGATTGAAAGCTTTTCAGGGTATAGTAGTCTGTGTTGGCATCTGTGCTCCCTTATAGTCTGCATGACTTCTGCCCAGCCCCTTCTGGCTTGCATAATTTCTGATGAGAAGTCCAGTGTGATTCTGATAGGTTTACCTTTATATGTTACTTGGCCTTTTTTCCTTGCTGCTTTTAATATCTTTTCTTTGTTCTGTAGATTTAGTGCTTTAATGTGACTTGAGTTGTTTCTTTTCTGATGTAGTCTATTTGGTGTTCTGTAGGGCATCTCTTTCTTTAGCTTGGGAAAATTTTCTTCTATGTTTTTCTTGAAAATATTTTCTGGACTTTGGAGCCTATTATTCTTAGATTTTGTCTTTTTATGGTGTCCTTGATTTATTGGATGATTTATCTTTGGGACTTTTCTGATTTTACTTTTTCTTTGAGAGAAGTATCAATTTCTGCAAATGTATCTTCAGCACCAATGTATCTCCCTTCCATCTCTTGCATTCTATTGGTGATGCTTACCTTTGTGGTTCCTGATCTTTTCTCTAGGTTCTCCAGCTCCATGGTTTTCTCAGTTTGTGTTTTCTTTCTTGATTCTAATTCTGTTTTCATGCCTTGCACCATTTCCTTCATCTGTTTGATTGTGGATTCCTGTCTCTCTATGATGGTCTGTATTTTTTTGTTCATTTCTTCTCTATGTGCCACTAATTGTATCTCTACTTGTGCTTCTATATATTTGGCTATATTTGCCTGTGTTTCTTTGAGAACTTTGTTCATTTCCTCTTTCTTTGCCTCCACTTAGGTGGCCAATTCTTTGAGGGATTTGTTCATTTCTTCTTTAACTGTCTGTATTTGTATGGCTATTTTTCTGAGAGATTTGTTTCCTCTATATATGCCTCGAATAACTGGATAAGCACAGCTTTAAAGTAATTTTCCTGAGCTTCCAGTGAATTGGAGTATCCATTAATTTTGGAAGTTGCTGATGAAGTCATGATGTCCTGATTTATGTTGGATATGTTCTTTCGCTGACCCCTGGTCATTTGCTTATCCATAACCTTCCCTATTTGTTCCTGAATTCTGCAGTTCAGACTGGTACCATCTTTCTCTGGTGTCTGAAGAATTCTTCAGGAAGATGAGAAAGGTCCAGTGGTTTCAGTGTGTCCATTGATGTTTCAGCTGTACATGTGGGAGGAAAGTCCCCAGGAGCAGAAGGACAAATGTGAGGGAGCATGTGTGTTCATGGAAGTGTGCCTTGAGGGACAGAGTGATAGAGAATGTAGAACCCTTGAGTGTGTGGGAGGGGCTCTGCCTTGCAGGCATCTAAGGAGTTACTTGCACATGAACTGTAGATGTAGCAGGTGCTGGTGTTAATTGGGGCACAATTTTCTTATGCAAATTCCCTGAATATCTCAGAGGCTTACAAGGCTACTGGTATTCAGCTCTGTCTGAGCTCCTGGCATTATTTGCCTGAACTCCACTGATGCATCCACAGAGGAGGGGCTTCAATGTCTCAAGAGCCTCTGTTTCCCACAGTGGGTGTGTGGGTGAGAGGGGTCTGATATCTGTCTGCTAGTTTAGAAGTATCCTGGATCTGGGGCTCTGCAGGCACTTGAGAGTGCACTCCCTCTCAAGCAGGTCACATTGGCAAGGATTGGGGTATCTGGGTTCTCTATTCTCTCGTTTGAACCTGCTGAGTCATATGCACGAAGACTGACAAGCTTTGCCAGTTCAGTGGTGCTGCAGCTGCCACATTAGGGAATCCAGCTGTAGCTGAAGACTGGGATGCCAGTCCAGATGCCTTTTGGGAAGTCCTGTGGGCCCACAATAGTGGTCCACAGACCTGAGTGACCTGGAGCCTGGTGTGCCTAGTTTGTTTGGTGGGTCTGCTGGGCTTTGGTGGCTGTATAGCGTACTATCTGACACTGGGGAGGTTGGGCAGGCCTTACAGTCGCTTGCTGGGAGGCCCTGTGGAGTTGGTATGGCTGCTCGAAGATGTGGGACCCAGTGAGGATGGTACTGTGGATCTGGGACTTGGAAAGATGGTACAGCTGGCTGCCATCCCTGAGAAGCTAGGAGCTCCACCTCTGCTGTCGCAGTCCCCAGGCAGTGAGTTCTGTGCTGAGAATCTCTGTGAGCTGGCTGTGCGAGGAGGAGAGAGGTATGAAAAGGGACAGTTTCATTTCTTTCTTTCCCCAAAGAAGTCAGCAGGTGACCTGAGACTAAAGGTCTCAAATCACGTGATGTACCCTCTTGTTCAGAAAGCCTCATCATTGTTTCCCTGGATTTAGTTGTCCCCCCACTCATCAATTCTGGTGCTTCAGCTCCTCTGCCTCTCAGAAACTGTGCACGCTGGTCGCCGCCATCTTCGATTTCTCATCCTCATTTATTTTTTCTGTTCACTTATGTCCAGTTCATCTCTCCTCATGGTTCCTTAAGATATTTCTAAATCATGTATCAAAGTCAATTAAAATGACAGTGAGAACTAGTCAGTCTATCACCCTAGAGAATTGTCCCTGGCTCCTGTGGTCTGATGACATCATAAGAAGATGCTGTCCAGCCATCAGGCACAAAAGATGAGAGACTGTTTCTGTGGAAAAAGGAAAATGAGAGATTGACATCACCTAGTCTTCAGCAATGTGAAATAATGATTTTCCAGGTGTCCACAGCTTCCTCCACAGTTTAGGCCCAGCCTAACAAAAAACAAACAAAAAACCAAAAATCAAAACAAACATATTCTTTAGGTAAATGTTTTAAGACCATATCTATCCCAAGTAGATTTACATAGGCAAACTTCATAGTTATCCATCTTAGGCTTAACCTTAAAAACATAGACAAAAGACCAGAAAAGCTCACTCTTATAATCCAACTGCATTCATTAGCATAAGTTTAAATACCTTTCTGAACTAAAATCAAAGCAATACTTTCAATCAGATACAGTACATTGAAAGGGTTAGCAAATCTTGCTCATCCTAACACATTGCATTGAGACTGAACAGCAAAAAGCTTAAAGGACAAAAGCTTTGTTTAGCACTAAAAAGAGAACTAAACACAGCTGACAACCTTAGCAAAGATGGACTATTTTGGCCATGCCAAACCTATCGGCCAGAAAGAAACATCATTAAATCATTTATATAGGAACCAGCTACCAGGCATATATTTTATATAATAATTAACAATGATTTGAATATAACCCTGTATATCCCTGGGCTAACATGGAGCTGCAGGCTTTTCCCCCTTTAAGGAGCATAAGAAAACATTTTGTATTTAAGACACACCAGCCTTTTAAATGAAGAACAACATATTTTACAGTTCTTTCTCAAATCATATATGCAGGTATAAAAAAATATAGCAAATGCAGTTCATATGCCATCTGGCTTTCCATACATACTCTGACCTTTTATAGCACTCTATATACCTTCAGGTTAGGCTTTTCCCAGTTCCGTTCTTCTGGTTTAACCAGCCATTTCTCTTGATTTTCAGATAACATCAAAATTTTCATCAGAACCTTTTTAAAATTATTTTTTTTACTATTATTTTTTATTATTTTATTCCATGGATTTTTTTTTATCATCAAACAGTATGGCTTGGTTTCATTTGGTAAAATTAATAAAATAAATACCAAGGTCTTTTGTCGTCTCTCAAAAGGGTTGAGAAACTGTTCCAAGTTCTTTGTTAGACTGCCCAAGGTCATTATTTTAAAATGCCCGATAAACTTGAAAATGTTTCATAGCCTTAAATATTTTTCAATGTTTTTGCAATATTAAACACATTTTTAGAAGAAATCTGTTTTTGCAATATCAAAATAAAGTATCCCTTTTAGGAATGAAGTCACAAAGCATAACCATAATTTTAAAAGTCAAAACCAAATTTTATCAATGCAAACAATTCAGGGCCTCTAAAAGTATATTATTTTGATATGATAAGCTTTGGCTGCCAGCAAGAAAAAAACTCTTGAATACAAACACATGAAAGTGCAGCTTTAATATTTTATGTAAACAGAGTTTCAAACCTTATTATTTTTATAAGCCTTATTTTTAACACAGGACAGAAATCATGTAATTTCTTTTATTCTTAATAACCAATAATCAGACATCAAGACATATAAAACATAGTAAACTTATATATTCAAAACAGACAAACAAAACTATAAAACTTATTTGTACTTCTTTTAGCTGTAATTTTAAAGGAGGAACACCTTACTTCCTGTTTAATCTAATTTTTATGGCCATAGAAGCTTGCAGCTTTCTTACCTGAGAGGCTGCTGCTACCCCTTTAAGAGATACCTGCTTGTACAGAAGCCTTTCTGAGGGTTGGCTGCATTCCCAAGCAACCCTACTCTAGGAAGACCTCACCACCAGAGACTTCAGCAATGGCAGAGACCAAAGCATTAGAAGAGCAAGAGTTTAAATTTAACCTTTAAACTTTTTTTCTGTATGGACGGGGTTGAAAAATGACTTCCTTGGGAGTCCCATCCTGCAAAACAGGGTAAAGGGGGGCCTAGGGAGCTGAAGGGACACCCCTGCAATCCTTCTTCTTGGTTTCAGTTACCAGGGCAGTGGCTACTGGTTTTGGAGAGCCTGTGGAAAGCGGATTGTTAGTGGGAGTCAGAAAAGGCTTGATCCATAGTGTTGGCTGAATCACTAGGTCCTTCCAAACTACAATATAAGGCACTTGGTCTGGGTGCCCACATGCTTTCTGAAAGACTCTATCTTCCACTTCCAAGATGATGGGAAGATGGAATGTTCCTTCTGGCGACCAGCCCACACTGAAGGTGGGCCATTCTCAGCTGCAAAAAGTCATATTTTTTCTTTCCTCACATCAACTGAAAGACAGTGAACTCTAGTTCTAACTTCCTTAAAATGAGTCAGAACCAAGTCAAGAAGTTTTGGAGGTAGTTTGTCCTGTACTGTAGTCTGTCTTTTCATCAAAAAGAAACCAAAGAAGTGAAACAGACAATATCAACAGACAATAAGTCATAAGGAGACAGAGCCATAGCCTCAGGCAGATGCAAGACCATAGATGATAAATCACACACAGAGAAATGGAGCTATAGCCTCTGGCACAAAACCGAGCAGCCTCAGGTGAAAGTAAAACCACAGGCACAGCAAAATCACACACAAAGAAATGATGCTATAGCCTCTGGCATGAAACCAAGTAGCCTCAGGCAAAATCACAGACAATTAATCACAGAGACAGAACTGCAGCCTCTGACAAAAGTGAAATAAAAAACCTGGCTTGTACCAGGGCTAATTTCCCAGGACCAAAACTCGTTCCTCTGAGGTAGGCACGACATCCACCCCAAGGAGGCTAAAACTGATGGTGAGATTTTATATCCACTAAAACTGACAGGTGGGATTCCTCATCCACCCCAGGGCCAAGGATGTCTCTTACTTGACTCCCATAGCTGTGACTCTCACAGCTGTGTGTCCACTCATAACCATGTCTTGCAGTTCCTACAGATACAGACACCTCGAGGCCTTTCAGAACAGACAACAGAAAGTGGATGCAAACATAAATTCTGCACAGAGACACAGAGACAAAAAGCACTCACCAGCCAGCATAAAATCCTCTGGTCCAGAGTCTTGAAGTCTTGAAGGACGAGCCCCCAAATGGTATGCCCAGTTCATGAGACCCCAAGACTATCAGGAATTAACTCCACTGTTTGAACACGGGACCCGAGTCTTATTGCTGCAGCAGTAGAGAGTGGGAACCCGAGCCCTGGGTGAACAGGGTTTTTAAAGGGAAAAACCACAAGCTGGGCAGTTCCATGCCTTGGCGTCACAGGATTGGGTAAAAGTCAGAGGGTCGAGGTGACCTTTTAACTGAAACTTAACTTACAATGGCTATTCTTCTAAACTACATATGGAATGTTAGAAAAATTTTCCCACCCGACTCTGATTGGTTGTTGCCAGGGGAATTATCTCTATCTTTTACCAAGTGTTTATTTTGTGATATTTCCTGGAAGCTGTTGCTAGGAGAGTCAACTCTATTTTCTGCCAAGTGCACATTCTGTGATATTTCCTGGTACCTGATTTCAGCCCCCAGGCACAGGTATGCACAAGATGGCTTCTCATCTCAAAAATGGAGTCACCCAAGCTAACTTAAGCTCTTCAACAGTAACCTCTCTACATGAAAAGAAAAACAAAATAAATGTTTAACTCCCAGTCTTTAAAAACATAAAATAAAGACAGGAAAAGAAAATGAAAACAAGGGGTCCAGCTAGTCTCCTGAATGCATTTCAGGACCACACAGAGAAACCTTTGACTGCACAGAATAAAAAAAAAAACAAAACAAAAATAAAAACAAAAACAAAACAAAACCCAACAGTATTCCAGCACTTGGGAGCTAGAAGCCATTCAACCTCTGAGTATGAGTCCAGCATAGTCTACAAAATGAGTTCCAGGATAGCCAGGACTATACAGAGAAGGCCTTGCTTGACAGCATGGGGGGAGGAATAAAACAAATAAACAAAAAGGCAGGAAAACAACAACAATAACCAAAGGGCAGAAGCAGGTCTTATCTATGTTTCAAGGCTAGACTGTTCTACAGAGCAAGTTATAGGATAGCCATGCATATTATAAAGAAACTGTCTGAAAAGAAAAAAGGAAAACCAAAAAACAAAGCTTGTTTGTTTTTAATTTCTTGTTACCTTATTGTCCATTTAATTTAATTTGAAAATATAGCTCTCTGACTCTCTTTCTCTCTCTCTGTTTCTCTGTCTCTCATAGACACATACAGAGAGACAGAGAAAGAGAGAGAATGAGTGAGAGAAAAAAAGGACATGAACTCCAGGGCTAGAGAGACAGAGAGATAGAGAAAGAGAAGCATTGTCTAGAATACAGTACATTGACCTCTTCCTAAATTTTCACAGCCATTGACCACATGGTGACTTTGCAGAGAAACAGTAAACATCTTTATATCTAAACATGATTGCACTTTCTAAACATTTGTTTAATAATTATCATACATCAATTACCTTGCTAGCATTAGGAGAGTTGTACACACATTTCTACGTAAAAGTACAGTGAAGGCTACAGAAAATTTACTTCAGCCTAAACTTGTTAAAACAGTTAATCAAATGGCATCTTTGTGAGAAACAATAAACTCCAAGAAGGTACCTAACTTTCTTTAAGGTGTTTTCATACATCTATGAACATTTCAATGCACTATTGTATAACTAAATGTGAATGCAATTTCCAAACATTTGCTTAATCACTTGTAGAAACAATCATATGTGAAATTGTTATGCCAGGATCACAAGACCCTCAGAGACCCCCAGGAGATGACTTGATGTAAAAGCAAGAGAACTTTATTATGAGAGTGATAGAACTTTGGACCCAAGTCTCACTGATGCACCAGTAGAGAAGGGGAACCCCAAGCCCTGGGTGAACAGGATTTTTGAAGGGGAAAACCACAAACATCGAGTTTCCAAGACAGCAAGCAGAGCGGTTCATGCCTTGGGGTTACAGGATTGGGTAAAAGTCAGACGGGTGAGATGACCTTTTAGCTGAAGTCTAACTTACAATGGTTATTCTGCTAAACTACATCTGTAATGTTGGGGAGAATTTTCCCTATCGATTCTCATCAGTTGTTGCCAGGGAGATTGTTTCTGTTTTTTACCAATTATTTATTCTGTGATATTCCCTGGAGGCTGTTGCTAGGAGTGTTAACTTTGTTTTCAGCCAAGTGTACATTCTGTGATATTTCCTGGTACCTGAGCTCAAGATGGCTTTTTATTTCAAAATGGAGTCACTAAAGCTAACTTAAAATCTTCACAAGAACATTGAATATGGTGGTATTGTTACTTTTGCCTACAGATTTCTAGCAATGAATCACATTGGTTGTTTGCAGAAAGCAAAAAATGCCTTTGTACCAAATCTCAGTAGGCATACAAAACATTTGTTTATGCTGTCTGGATATATTAGTGAACTTGTTAGATGTCTTGCATGTATGAAATCACACCTGCGTGAAAACAGAGTGAATACAGCCCATTTCATTTGGGTTGTGTTACAATTAGAATGAGGTTTAAGTTTAGGGTTAAGACTAGCAATAAGTATAGGGTTAGGTTTATGTTTATGTTTAGGTTTAGGGTTATGGTTATGTTTATGGTTAGGGCAAGAGTTAGGGTTAGGGTAAGAGTTAGAGTTAGAGATAGGTTTAGAGTTGGGGTTGGGGTTAGTGATATGGTTAGGGTTAAGGTAAGGGCTGGTTTGAGGGTTAGGTTGGCATTTGGGTTGGGCTTTAGGTTAGGGTGAGCCTTAGGCTTAGGGTTAGGTTTGAGTTAAGGGTTAGAATTTTGGTTAGTGTTAGAGTTAGGATAAGATTAGGACTTGGGTTAGTGTAAAGTTTATTGTTAGGCTTAAGTTTAGGGTTAGGAGAAGTGGTATGCTTATCATTAAGTGTATGGTTAGCGTGAGTGTTAGGGTTAAGGTTAGGGTTATTCTTTTTGTTAGGGTTGTGATTTATGTTCATATTTGGTTGCCTTAGCATTTCAAAGCAATTCAACATGTGGTAGCTCAGCACAAATACCTTATTTCTAACAATGGCTAGTTAGTTAGTTAGTTAGTTAGTTAGTTAGTTCTGTTTTATTTGAGAAGAGGTTTTCCTGTGTAGTTTTGATAGAGAGACACAAACATATGTACACACAGGGAGAGAGAGAGATACAGACAAATGGACAGACAACAGAGGAAAAAAAGAAAGAGAGAAAGAGAGAGAAAGAAGAAGGAAAGAAAGAAAGAAAGAAAGAAAGAAAGAAAGAAAGAAAGAAAGAAAGAAAGAAAGAAAGAAAGAAAGAAACATACAGAGGCAGGTATGCAGGCAGCCTCCCCCCTAGTCAATTACTCAGAAAAATGATATGATGAAAAGGAAAGGGAATAAATGTTGGGTTAACATTTCATCTTTCAGAAATGATTGCTGTTATAAAGTATGAAGATCTATTACATAGCCTTCAAAAATGTTGATTTCTTTTTTTATTTCAAGCAGCACACTAGTGAAATGCTCTTAAAAACTGTGGTTGAATCTGATGCTTTCCTCATTAGACATGCTCTCAGTGTCTTCTCTCTGTCATTCATGAACATTGAACTTTAAAGATCTCCCATGCTCATGGATTGGTAGGATTAACATTGTGAAAATGGCCATCCTGCCAAAAGCAATCTACAGATTCAATGCAATTCCCATCAAAATACCAACTCAGTTCTTTACAGACCTTGAAAAAAAAAGATTCTCAGCTTTATATGGAGAAAC
>REGO01001081.1:101164-111670 GCA_010120015.1 Rhombomys opimus
AGTGTATCTTCAGCTCCTGAGATTTTTTCTTCCATCTCTTGTATTCTGTTGGTGATGCTTACCTTTGTAGTTCCTGATCTTTTCTCTATGTTCTCCAGCTCCTGGTTTTTCTCTATTTGTGTTTTCTTTATTGATTCTAATTCTGTTTTCATGTCTTGCACCATTTCTTTCATCTGTTTGAATGTGGAGTCCTGCTTTTCAATGGCAGCTTCTATTTTTTTGTCCGTTTCCTCTGTATGTATCACTAATTGTGCCTCTACTTCTTTGGGTATAATTGCCTGTATTTCTATGAGAGCTTTGTTTATTTCTTCTTTATTTGCCTTCATTTGTGTGGACATTTCTTTGAGAGCTTTGTGCATTTCTTCTTTGTTTGCCTCAATTTTTGTAGTCATTTCTCTGAGAGCATGATTTGTTTCCTCTTGGTTAGTCTCGATTTCTTTGGCTATTTCTCTGAGGGCTTTGTTCATTTTATCTTTATGGGCCGCTAATAGCTGGAGAAACATAGTTTTGAGGTCGTTTTCTTGTATATCTAGTGAATCGAAGTGTCCATTGTTTTGTGGGGTTGCTGGTGAGGTCATTATGCCCTGATTTTTGTTGGGAGTGTTCTTACATCTGCCTCAAGTCATCTGGTTATTTATAATCCTCACTGTTTGTTCCTCAAGATTGTAGTTCGGGCTATGATCCTCTCTTTCTGTTTTCTGGACTGTTTTTTCAGGAAGATGAGAGTGGTTCACTGGTTTGGGAGTGTGCACTGTGGTTTCAGTTTTGCCTAAGTAAGGAATGTGATGCTGGCGCTATTCGAGTGGGCTTTAAGCGGGCGCAGTGTGCATGCGCGGATTCTCTGACTATGCAGTGGCCTGCAAGCCACTATTGCGCAGTTGTGTCTGAGATCCAGGGATTGTTTGCCTGGATTACACTGGTGGACCCGCAAGGCAGAGGCTTCAATTTTGGGGACTCTATCCGAAGAATCCCTATGATGCCCACACTAGGGGTGTGGGTGGCAGGGTTCTTGTCTGGTTGCTTCTGTGGAGAGGCCCTGGGTCTGGGGCAAACTCTCCCTAGAAGGCTCACTCACTCTCTTGCAGAACCAGTTGGAATGCACAGGGGTTCCCCTTGCTCACTACTCTCTGATTTGGTCCTGCTGCGGAGAGTGCAAGGGTAGGCTAACAGTCAGCTCTGTGACACTGTGGCCGCAGGACTCGGTGACCACCTTTCCTGTGTGCTGCCTCTGTCCTTTCCCTCTGCTGGGAGGGATTATGTTGACTGGTCCTGGGGTGGCCCTGGAAAGAGTTAGGTTGAGTGTTCTCAATCCCAGATCCCGGGCCCAGATCTCTCTGCCAGAAGCAGCCTGGCGGTAGAACCTATGTTTGCTGATCCTGAGAGAGTACCAGGTAGGGTTGAGTGTCCTCAGATCCAGAGCTTGGGTTTCTCTGCTACGGGCCGCTGGGTGAGCTGGAGAGAGGGTGCTGTGTCCTTGGCAGGCTGCCTCTCTGTCCTTCCCCTCTGACCTTCCCCTCTGCTAGGGCAAGCTTATGGAGGTGCTCTCAGGGGAGTGCCAGAGGGGTTGCGGCTTCTCAGTCCGATCCTGAGCTGGGTTTTTTCTGCCAGGGGTCGGGGGGGGGGAGCCGGTGATAGAACTTGCTGCTAGACCTTATTGAGCTGGACCCAGGAGAATCTCAGGACATGTAGGATGACCACAGTCCCAGATCCCGAGCTGTAGTTTGTTTGCTAGGAGCAGCCAGCAGCACTGGAGTTCTGGCACTGTGAAGCTGCTGTGCGCCTCTTTATCCTTCTGCTCTGCCACGGCAGGGTTATGGCAGCGTTTGGGGGAGTGCCCGAAAGGATTGGGTTTTCTCAGCCCCGATCTCGGGTTGGGGTACAGACAATGTGGTCTGTGGCAGATTCTGCTGGCTGTCTCTTGCCTCCTGCCTCCTCCCAAGAGGGAGTAGGGATTTTGAGCTGGGCGCACAGCTGCTCTCTGCGCAGCAGGAGCTCAGTTGTGATGGCGGCAGGTACCCTTGGGCAGCGAGACCTTCCAGGGAAATACTGGGTGACCCGTGATCAGACTCGCAACTTTGCTTCCCCGTGGGGTTTTCTTGCGACTGGGACTCCCAGTCTCAGGCACCCTTGTGCTCACCGATCAGCCTGGGAAAGTGATCGGGACACGCAGACTTGCGGCTCCGGCCTGGAGACCCAAAGCCCACTTTAGCCGGGTTCTCTTCTGGGTTCTGGCTGGGCAGCCGAGAGTGGACCTGACCAATTCCCACACCATGGGAGCCTCCCCTCATCTGGGAAACACAATCACTGCAGTTTTAGAGCCCAGAGTTCAGACTCCTGGTCGCTGCACGGAAAGTGCTGTCCCGCTTCTCAGACACAGTGTTCTCCCGGCGCCGCCATCTTGGCCCTCCTCCTCATCCCACTTTCTTTGGTTCCTTTGAGCAAGGTTTCTCTGTGTAATGGTCTCTGCTGTCCCAGAACTCAGTTTATAATCCAAAATGGCCTTAGAGATCTGCCTGCTTCTGCCTCCCCAGTAGCACTGTGACTAAAACCATGAATAACCACGCCAAGCTGAATTTCCCTATTTTTTTAAACTTTTCTTTTACCTGTGGGTTCACCCAGGTTGTACTAAAAATACAGGATAGGACCAAAGACCAGGAAAAAGGAAAGAGGAAAGAAAAGAAGCCAGGCACAGTGGTGCATGCCTTTTATCCCAGCACTCGAGGAGACAGAGGCAGGCAGATCACTGTGAGTTTGAGAACAGCCTGTTCTAAACAGTGAGTCCAGGACAGCCAAGGCTACATAGAGAAACCCTTTCTCACCCCTTCCCCCCAAAAGAAAGGAAGACAGGCAGGCAGGCAGGCAGGCAGGCAGACAGAGAGACAGAAGAGTATTTTCTCTATACACAAGCAATCCCTATTTGTCATACTGTTCCCTCTGTATTATGTGGATTCAACTTTGCTTTATTAAGGAAAGTACACAGAACTGTCTTTAAAAACCTCTTTCAAATGCTTCTTTGTGTGTCCTCTTTTAAATATTTAAAATAAACAGATAGACAGATAGTTAGATAGATAGGTAGGTAGATAAACAGATAAATAAATAGATAGATAGACAGACAGACAGATAGGTAGATAGATAGATAAACAGGGCCATGCAACAAGTCTATGCCAGATGGGGCCCCAGCTCTGAGAAGGAAAACAAACAAGCATCCTATCCCTGACCCAGAACTTATCTCCAAATGACAATCACCAGAGAAGGAAATATTGTTTTTCTCCAGTGGAGTCTCACTGGTTATAATATAAACCATACCTAAGAGCAGGCCCAGGGCAGATTTTGGGTGAGTAAAAAAGATCTAGGAGGTAGCTGGGGGATGGGAAACACCCCAACAAACAAACAAACAAACAAACAAAAAATACAGCTGAACTTTGCTGACTGTAAGTGTTCCTTTTCTGTATATACAACCATTCACTACCAGCTTGCTAGTGTTCAGTTCTGTCCCAGTTGGACAAAGGGGCTCCCAAAGTGGGAGCCACCTATATGGTTATGAGATGCCATCCTCAGTACTAGGTAGACTTTCCAATATAGCTAGTCTCAGGAGGCTCCTGCCAGTCAGACTTGGAAGGGCCAGGTAATCTCTGTAGGGAATCTTTACAAACCAAAAAAGCAAAGATAAGAAAGGTGTGTATGGGGAGGAGTAAGGAGGGGGTGGCAGAGACCATGATTTCTCCTCAAGCCTTCTTTTATTTTTAATTTTTTCAGAGCTGAGGACTGAATCCAGAGCATTGAACTTGCTAAGCAAGCGCTCTACCACTGACCTAGATCCCCAACCCCAAATCATTTATTTCATTTTATTTTATGTGCATTGGTGTAGAAATTTCAGATCACCTGGAATGGGAGTTACAAACAGTTATGAGCTGTCATGTGGGTGCTTGGAATTGAACCTGAGTCCTTTGGAAGGGCAGCCAGTGCTCTTAACCACTGAACCATCCCTCTAACCCCTCTGCTCAAGCTTTACCTAGACATTTAACATTAGTTAAAAAAAGCAAAATGTCATGGTGGTGCACTCCTTGGAGGCAGAGGCAGGTTGGAGGCCAACGTGGTTTACAATACAAGTCTAGGACAGCCAAGCCTACACAGACAAACCCTTCCTCAAAAAACAAAACAAAACAAAACAAAACAAAACAAAACAAAAAAAACCCCAACAAACAAACAAAAAGAAACAAAACAAAGAAAACAACCAATGAAACAAACAAAAGTCTCTCATTGGTAAAGAATACTTCTTTCGCTTTCCTCCCCCTTGCCCCATCCATGCTGACACAACAAGACCCCAGCCCATCCCAAATCTCAAGGACACTGTGAAGGCAACACCACACAAATCCTGAATTTTAACTGTGAAAAGTCACCCTCAGATTTGTTGAGGGAGAAGTGGAAACTAACCAGTATCCTGTCTAAAAACAAAGAAGGGGAGAAAAATGTCTCTTACCTTTCCAAAAGAGCAATGGTCAAGGGGTTGAAGCAATGGCTCAACAATTAAGAACACTGGTTGTTTTTCCATGGGACCCCGTTACAAATCTTAGCACCCACCTGGCAGGCAGGTCACAACCTTTTGTAACTCCAGTTTTAGGGAATCTGACACCCTCACACAGATATACATGGAGGTAGAACACCAATTGCATAAAATAGAGTAATTAGGGGGGGATATAAAAAGAACTTACAGCCTTCCTCTGAGAGGTCTATTTGCAAGAGTAAGACTAGAGGAGCCAGGGGTTCTTCAAAGAAGCCCAAGTAAATCTTGAAGATCACTTGCAGATCTTCTACAGGAGTGAGTTTTAAAATGATTCACAGTGGAAAAAAAAACAAAACAAACAAACAAACAACAACAAAACAAACCAAAAAAACAAAACATCACATCCCCTTAAGTGGGAATTATAGAAGGAAAGCCACCTGATGTGGGTGCTGGGAACTGATCTTGGTTCCTCTGGCTGAGCAGCAAGCAACTGTAACTACCAAAGCATCTCTCTGGCCTCCAAGGCATGCCTTTATTGACAAATGTTAGATATTGTGAGGGTTCTTCCTTGCTTGGAATACTGTGCATGTCATCATGTATAATAATGGTTATAATGAACTATGTCAAATGTACTTAATCAACTGTGGATGGTCCTCCATGTCCATCGATCCTATATTCACAGGGACGGCACCTGAGAGTTTAACTGATAGCGGATTGAAAATGTTTAGGGGGAAAAATGCACCTGGAAGCTGTAGAAATGGCTCAGCAGTTACTGCTTTTCAGAGGGCTTGAGTTTGGGTCTCAGTACCAGCACCAGGCAGCTCATAACTGCATTAAGTGCAGCTCCAGGGGATCTGATGCCTCTGGCATCTTTAAGCACTACGCGCAAGCATGTGTGTGCGTGTGTGCCCACCCCCACACACACCCCCCACTCCTTAAAAATGTGTCTCCACTGAACATGTATCAATGTGTCTTATTAGTCCCTAAACAATATGATGTAACAACTTTTTACATAGTGTTTACATTACATTAGGTGTTAGCAGCAATCTGAAGATGATTTAAACTCCTGGGAGGGTGGCATTGGTGACAGGTAGATAGTGTGTGATTTTATGAGCATTGGGAGATCCTGAGACCTCTCATGTTCTGATTTGAGCAGACTGGCTCATTGTTCCTGCTTTACACCCATATCTGTCCTGTCCCTATTTCTGTATGTGCCCTTTTCTCTTCTCTATCCAGACTTTTCAGTGGTCTGTTAGCATCTGGGAACAAGATACACACACACACACACACACACACACACACACACACACAGGAGAGAGAGAGACACACACACATGAGAGATACACACACAAAACACACACACAAGATACATATATACACACAAGATATACACACATAAAATAAATCTTTGAAAGAGATGCATACTTTCTGAATTGGTAGTGGTGATGTGAACTAGAAACTGTGCTGTTACCACATGGCGGAGCATTTTAGCTGGGAAAAGAGTGTCTGCTATTCAATAAACTTATACTTATTGCTAAGAAAGAAACAAAAAACCAGAAATCTTGCACCTGCTCGAAGAGATATGACTCAGCAGTTAAGAACCGCTCTGGATGCTTTTCCAGTCCCAGGAAATCTGGCATCCTCCTTATGGTCTCTGTGGGGACCAGGTATGCTCAAGTAGTTCACAGACAGATAGAGACACTTGCAAGGACACATGTGCCCACATGCCATACACACACACAAATAAACACACGCAGAGGAGTGAGGTGAGAGAGAGGCAGTAGTAAAAATCAAAGGAATTAGCTCAGAGAGAAGTACAAATGAATAAACAGCTAGAAACTTCATGGTCATTCATTTATTCACTTTATTTTATTGAGTGTAAAGTGAAAAGGGGCAAATGGGCTGTGGGCCAAGAGGAAGAGTAAGAGCCATCTTCTTATGCTGTAATGATGAAGTTTCTTCTTTTGTATATGTGATTCCCACCTTGGGAAGGAGGGCAGTCGAGTTGGCCTGGGGTACAGCAGTCCCATGGCTTTACTCCATTTTCTGGCCTTGGCTTTGATTCTCACCTCCTTCTTGATTGCCAGGGTGGTCAGGAAACCCTGCATGAATAGGAAAAGGAAAACATGTCAAAGCAAGTGAGCAAGCAAGCAAGCAAAGCAAAAAAAAGGCCATCTTTAGGTTGGGCCCTGCAAAGCAGGCTGACGAGGGCCAATTGCACACAAGCATGTACACAGGAACCATGCACACTCAAGTTATGAGGATGGAGAGAAGTTGGCCACAGTCAGCATAGCAGACAGGCAATCTAATCTGAAATCAAGAAAAATGATAATGACAGATGTCCATTTTAAAAGAACAATAAATCTATATAACAAATAACAAAACAAAAAAGTAAAAATAAATATGCTCAACCTTTACCTAGACATTCAACATTAGTTTAAAAATATCAAAGTGGAGGCAGATCTCTGAGTTTGAGACTAGCCTGCTCTGGGACAGCCAAGAAAATATAGAGATGAATGGATAGATAAATAAAGACTGGAGAGATGGCTCACAACCATCTATCATGAGGACTGGTGCCCTCTTCTGCTGGTGCATGCATGCAGACAGATAGATAGATCTCTTCTGGTCAATTCATTATCTATTTATTCATCCATCCATCCATCTATTTCTTTACTTATCTATCTATCTATTTGTTTATCTACTATATATTTATTTATTTATTTAAAAGAGACTGCTGGTTGACCTCCTCTCTTGTGTTGAAACAGTGAAAAGCGACCAACTGGCCAACCTCTTCTATGCTGGTGCGTACATGCAGGCAGACAGACACACAGACAAGGGAAAGTCGGTATTAGATCTCTCCTGGTCAATTCATTATTTATTTCCTCATCCACCTTTCTTTCTTTCTTTCTTTCTTTCTTTCTTTCTTTCTTTCTTTCTTTCTTTCTCTCTCTCTCTCTTTCTTTCTTTCCCTTCCTTCTTTCTTTCCCTTCCTTCCTTCCTTTCTCTCTCTCTCTCTCTCTCTCTCTCTCTCTCTCTCTCTCTCTCTCTAAAAAGAAACAACTGGTCAACTTCCTCTCTTGTGGTGTTGAAACAGAGAGAAGTGACCAACTGGTCAACCTCATCTACGGAAAGAAGACAAGAGAGAGAGAGAGAGAGAGAGAGAGAGAGAGAGAGAGAGAGAGAGAAGGAACAACTGGTCGACCTTTTTGTGTGGGTGTTTATGTGTGTCTATCTATGTATGTATTTATGTAAATATGTATGTATATGTATATATATATATATATACACACATATATATGTATAGTTGGTGAGTTAGGCAGGGACACAGCTTAGGATCCAGAATTCTGCCGCAGGGGACAGAAGGCTCGTGGAGAAAAGGCAGGGAAAAAAGAACAACAAGCTCTGAAGCTCCACAGAGTTGGAGCTGGGCCAGGGCCAGTAGGCCATTTAGCCATGGATACAGCATTCTCTTGGGCTTAGGATAGAGTCTGGTGATGGGGAGCTATAAAAAGAAGCCTGGGTAGACCCAAGTTCCACAGGTATAAGCCTTCTGGTGTTGTGCCCAATTCAAGAGACCCCCAAAAGACCACCAGGAGTCACGTTCGTTGCAAATCACACAAGTATCTTTATTCAAGCTTAAGCTCAGGCCACCCAATCTTTCCTGGCATAGCATGTTAGAAAGTGAGAGCCCCATTCTCGGGGGGTGGGGGGCAGAATTTTTAAAGGTAAAAACCACAAGGGAGGAATTCCAAGCCTTGGGTGGTACAGGGAAAGGTAAGATTGGGTGGGTTTGCAGGGAGGTTCAGCAAGGGAGGTGACCTTTAGGCTTATTGTTCCAAGCTACCTGGCCAAATCAGATATCTAAGACATCTGATAGTGTGCTGGATGGAGGACGCATTAATACATTCTGTGGTATTTGTGACAACCTGTGAAATAGAGGCCTGATTATAGTTATCCATTAACATATTCTGACAACCTTCAGGGTGGAGGGCCATGTGTCCTTTCACAGAACCCAAAGGTGGGGGCCAAGTCACTCCAAGGACAGTCAACTTAAGATAGAGTCTGAGCAACAAAGTGGAGCCACCTCTGCATCCTTAACTCTTTCACTGGTCCACCTGCCCACACCTCCCCTGTACCCCCGATTTGGCCCATCACTGGCAAAAAGCACCTACCACCCCCAACAGTACTCTCCGAATACAACACTGTACACTCAGATCTTTACGACACACCCTCCAGGACATAGCCTGCTCTCAAGGACTCTTGTCACCCTGGCTGGCTCCTAGCAGGCACTTTGCTCTCCTTGAGGTCTACCGGAATAACAGACGCACACGTTGCAGAAAACTGTTACCACTAGGTGTCACCCGACAACCATCTCAATTGTCCAAGAAAGCAACAATACAGATTTGCATACACTCAGAGCTCCAGATGGTCCTGCCTATCTCTGAGAGACACACAGGCAAAGCAGAGCAGCATACCTACCACCTGCCTCTCAGGAGTGGCCGTTGTCCCTCCCAAACATAGCGAAGGAGGGCTGTTCTCGGGTGGACCCCTCAGGCTACAAAACCGGATGTAGGACAGGAAGCTGTGAAAACAAGGCAAATCATTCGCTTCCTCTCTAAGGCTGAGGGAGGCCCCAGAGAAAGCAGAAAGTATGTGACTGACGATTCCTTTAGTGGGGCGGAGGACTGACACAATTAGGGGAAGGTGACATCCCACCTTCATGTGGGCGAGGTAAGAGGCGGCCTCAGTTCCATACACTTAGAAACCTTTAAAAAAAACCTTTTAAAAAACAAACACACCAAAGCAAACCACTTCGCCAATCAGGGTTTGTTGCTGCTGTGTTTGTTTCCACTCCACTGCTCACCATGTTTGTTCTCAGACTAAACACAGAATTAGAACAAATTAAAATAACAGTGAAATGGTTAAAATTCCCGTTTTTGTTTTATCTCCAGGAATTCGCTTTAAATTGTGTTTTGTTTTACACGTTTGCATTTTGGTCAGAAAAAAAAAAAGAAAAAAACTAGTTAATTTCATCTTATTTTCAGGAGAGGGTCTCTTTTTGCCCAGGATGACTACTACTTGCGATGTTGCTGGAGATATTCTGATCTTTTTCTTTCCAGCTCCTGGGTGCTGCAATCGCAGGCATGGCCAGCACCCCAAGTTTATGCGGTACTGAAAGGATGGCGCCCAGAGGCTTTTGAAGAACCTTAGGCCAGAGCTTCCCTTTCCCCTCATGTCTCTGGATACCTGAGGCTTGCTGGCTACCACATAAATTTAAACCAAATCTAAAAGTAAAGTAAAATCGAATAATCTAAAAGATACGTGAGCATGGAGTTTGCAAAAAAGCTTTAAAGCGCCAGCATTGGAAAGCAGCACGGAAGCAACTTCTCATCACACACACCTAAACCTGACCAACCCTCCACACATCTGCTTATTTCCAGCTCCTTAGTGCTACTGGGATTATAGACATGGGCAGCATTCTGAGTTTATGCAGTACATACAGAGTTGGGAGCACCCTAGCCCAGTACTCTCCACTCCCCCATAAGCCAGGGTCCCAGTGATGCCTTCCCTTATTTGTTTGTTTTATCCCAAGTTAATATATATAATCAAATATATGTGTGTATACATGTATATATATTTGGAGGGATAGTTAGGACTGGGGTCTCTTTATGTAGATCTGGAAATCATGGATTGACAGAAGAAAAACATATGGTCAGGGAGACCCTATGGAACAGCTGCAATGAATTAATCCTTTTAAATTAAATTTTGTTATTTATTTGTAACTAAAACCTAAAATAAAAGGTGATTATAATTAACTGTGGTGAAACTCCTTCTGAATGCCAGGCAGACTTAGGAAGTAAGTTATTTATTTAGTTAGTTAGTTCTGGCTTATTTGAGAGGGGATTTTCTGTGTAGATTTGGTAGGCAGACACAAATACACATACACACACACAGAGAGACAGACAGACAGAAAACAGAGTAAAGAAAAGAGAGAAACAAGG